>PVJH01006893.1:0-97547 GCA_004026705.1 Nesogale talazaci
GTGAATTCAGAGGCAATGTTGGCATGCGGGCTTCTCTCTGGCACCTTCTCTGCTTCTCCTCTACCTTGGCCCTTTCTTCTTCCCAAAATTCTCTGAGGCAGAGAAGGTTGCCTTCCCTGGTCCTCTGCTCTGCCGTGGGTTTCCTGTATCACACCTGCCACCAAGAACACGCAGCCTCCTGGATGAGCTCTAAAGGACAGAAGGATGTCCCCTCTGCCCCAGAGAAGAAAGCCTTGCTTCCTGCACCTCGGAACCTTGCTCCCTGAGCATTGACAAAGGCAAAAATGAGCTGGAAACTCTGCATTTCCTTCAGATGATGGTATTGTCACGGATTCAAAAATGCTTGCTCCCGAAGGTTAGAGGTTGCATAGTGGTCCCTCGCTTTGCCATGTCACAATCCTCATCCTGCCTCGCTCTCCGAGACAGGAACCCACGCCTTCTCCCTACCTTGGAGTCAGTGCTTGACAGGGCAGAACTGCCCCTGTGCGTTTCCTAGACAGTCACTCTGGATGGGCGTTGAAAGGCTCGCCTTTGTCCCGTGGATTGGGCAGATGGTTTCGAACTGCTGTCCTTGCGCTGAACCACCCACCTGTGAGTGCTATGCTGCCAAGGTGCCCACGGTGCCAGGCAGAAGGTGACCCACAGTGAGGAAGTCACAGATTGGCCTGAGAGGCTCCCGTGGATGGAGCCCAGTCCCCAGCTGAGAGTGCCTGGGCAGTGATTGAACAAGCGGGCAGGGCCAGGGCAGCACCTTGGGGCAGCAGACTCTGAGCTGGACCTTGGCTGGGATGCAGGATACCAAAGCCTGGAGAGCGAGCACGAAGCCAACTTGACCAGGGCGAAAGCTCCAGGATGGGAAGCTCGGGGCAGGTGCCTGGTCTGGGTGCAAAGTAGGAGACAGGGGAGGGGCTGGATCCTGAGAGGCTTCGAATGTGAGACCAAGACACTCGATCTCGGGGTGGCACAGTGGTCAGGTGCTGATCTAAAGATGGCAGATCCAAACAGCCAGTGCCTCGAAGGGACAGAGAAGCAGGTCTGCCTCTGTCAAGAGGTAGCTGTTTCAAAGCTGAATCCAACTTCCTGCTAGTGCGTCCTGAGGCGGGTGCATCGCGACCCTGGAAGACAGAATAGAACTGCCCCACTGGGATCCCAAGAATTTAAATCTCTACAGAAATAGAACAGCTCCCTCTCTCTCCTGCTAAATTCAGACTGCTGAACTGGTGGTTTGTCGGCCTGTCAGGCTGTTGACTCGAGGCGACTGTGGGGCAGTCAGTGCAGACTCACCGGGTCCCTAAGCACCACAGAAGAGGTCCTACCTGGTCCTGGTCCTCCTCCCGTTGCTCTGTGGGAGCCCGTCGTGGCAGCCACAGGTGGCAATGTTACAGCCGCAAAGACGGCAGCCTTGAAACCCCAGTGTAGGAGTCAGAGTCGACTTGATGGCAGTGGGGTGTCCTGTTTATTTATTTTGTTGCAAAAAAGGTATGACGGCGAGCCTATAGAAGGAGAGCCTGGATGTTGTAGTGCTTGCTAACCATAAGGTCAGCTGTTTGAAATCACCCATGGTTCCATGAAAGCCAGGGAGGCTTTTTACTTACAGGAAGAGTTACCATCTCAGAAGCCCCCCGGGGCAGTTCTGCCCTGTCCTCTAGGGTTTCCGTGAGTCGGAGTTGACCCAATGGCAGGGAGTTTGGTGAATCTCAAGATGGCCAGTTCTGTCTATGTCCACCCCGCAGAGCCACAGGGGACAAGCCTGGCCAATCTGCTCCCATAGAGATCACAGCCAAGAAAGCCCAGGCCTGTGTGACCACAAGGTGTCAACGGGATCAGGTAACAGGCACCAAAGAACTAAAAATTATATCGTTATAAATGCTGGGAGTACAGATCGGGGACCCAAAGTCCATCAATAGGTGAAGCGACATCCCCTTACAGAAGGGGTACAGGGAAGAGAAGGGGTACAGCCAAAGTACAGCATAGCAACAATGAAATATGCCACTTTCCTCTAGTTCTTAAATGCTTCCTCCCACCCACTATCATGATCCCAATTCTACCTGACAAATCCAGCTAAAACAGGGGGTGTACACTGGAGCCGATAACAAGGGTCATTCAGGACAGATGATCCCTTCAGGACCAGAGGTGAGACTGGTGATACCAGGAGTGTGGCAGGAAAGTGGAGTAGAAAGGGGGAACCAATTGCAGGGATCTATATATGACCTCCTCCCTGGGGTATGGACAACAGGGAAGTGTGTGAAGGGACACATCGGGCAGCGTACAGTGTGACAAACCAGCAACAATTTATAAATTTTTAAGGGTTCATGGGGAGGGAAGATGGGGACAGAGGGGAAATATGGGGAGCTGATACCGGGGGGCTAAGTAGAAGGTGGATGCTTTGAGAATGATGATGGCAACAAATGTGCAAATGTGGACTGCATACAAATTGATGCGTGAACGGATCGTGATAGGAATTGTATGAGCCCCCAATAAAATGAGCTATTTAAAAAAAAAAGGAAAGAAAGCCCCGCAAAGCCGCTCCACGGGCTCTGCAACACACAGGGTCACCTCCACAAGTCAGCAGGGAGTCCGTGGCGATGAGTCTGGCCGGCCTGTTAGTGGAAGGGAAGGCAGAGAGAACACATGCTCGGACCCGGAGGAGGCAGTGGTGAGAAGGGAACTTGATAGCTGATGATTTTCTGAGGGCTTCAGCCTGAAGGAAGCCAACAGCTGCGGCAGATTGGTTACATGGAAGTCATTAAGTCATTCTGGGAAGGGATGACAAACGTGTGTGCCTGTGTGTGCAGGGCAGACATGTGTTTACGTATGGAGAAGAGGCACCCACAGAGGGGGTGGTTTCAACACTGCCTCCAGGACAGGAGGAGGGGAAGAGAGGTCTAATTAAAGGCCGATGGTAGGAGATGGTTCTGGACATGAACATCTCCTGTAGAGTAGCGCTTGAGCCTAAACTTTGGGCTGGAGGGGGGGAGTGCTGCAGGGAAGGAAGAAAAAGCAAGGGGTTCATCTTTCTCTGGACATCTGACCTAATAGGGGGCCTTTTTAGTGAAAGGCAGTGAGATGGGGTGAAACCATCCAGAGGGAGATGCTAGGAGCCCTTGGTTCAGATTCTTCTCTGCCAGCGATGAGAAATTTCTCCTCCAGCTACAGAAGTTTCTAGGTCTCCCTTCTAGGCCTCAGTGTCTCAAATGGAAAATGAAGGGGACCCGAGAAGAAGGTCCCTGATGTCACTTCCCCTGCTGGCATTCTTCCCTAAGCAAAGCATTTCTATGGTGTCAATCTCACTGCTTCAAGTAAGGCTGCCCGTTTTTCTCTCCCTTCTCCTCACTGCCCCCCCAGCCTCCGCCACCAAATGCTTCCTTTAGTAAAACCGTATTTTGACATGAATCTCATTCGCCTCGTGGAAGATTTACATTCGCCATCAGGTTGTGCCCCAAACGAACTCCCCAGAGTGTAAGGAAGTTCAGACAAAATCTTTGGCCACCTCCAACAATAGGGGCTTGGGTGAGTAGGTGGAAGCAGTCGTGCCCCACAGGACAAAGGACCAAATTCTCCAAACTTAGCCCCCAAATAGGACTACACAGACATAGAGGCACCTGAATCCATCCAAGATCTGTCCGTGGGCCCTGGGGAAGCCTTGTGTTCGGTCCAGAGAGAGAGAGAGAGTGAAAGAGTCTGTTGCGTAGCATGAGGAAGGAGGTAAAAGGAGTCAACTCAGGGACAGAGCAAGCATTCAACACTCATTTAATTCTCTTGATGATCCTGTCACCAGGTGCAGTTAGGGTCCCTGTGTTCATGGAAGTGGCGGAGTCTGGCTTCAGCTCAGTGCTCTTAAATTCCAACCAGTATGCTCTTAGGCACAGCACACTAATGCAGGGCTAGGGGTTCTGTCATTCCCTGTGGTGGAGGATTACCTGATGTGATATAAAATGTTTAGATATCTCTATCCTCTGTTCCCTAGTGCCACAAGCACCTTCCCATAGTTGTGACATCCAAAAATGTCTCCAGGCATTTCCAGATGTCCACTAAGAGGGTAATATTGCAGCGCCGCCCCCACCCCTGGTAAAAGAAAACCTCTGCTCCGTCTGGGCGGTAAAGCCTGGAACTAGAGTTGGGTAGGGAAGCAGGAGTGAGATCAGGAGCCTGACAAGCAGGCCCACGAATTGGTACGTTGACAACTGAGATGTCGGAAACACCCTCTTGAGAAGAGACATTGTGAATGGCTGAGTTAGCCTACTGCTGTGCAGTTGTGGGAATCCTCAGTCCACAGTCTTCACATTCATTCAAGAAACAGGTGGGAGGCCCTGCTGTCTTCCATGTGCTGAGCGGATCCTGGGAAAGCTGGGATGCATGAGCCAGCCCCAGCCTGCCGTGCCTTCCAGGAGCAGGCATTTCTGAAGAGGGAGACAGGCTTGTTAACAATGACAACATTGAGAAGAACCTTACCTGGATGCCAGTTGGAGCCCTCCTCATACCTGAGTGTCTGAGGAAAATCCCTTGTCTCCCCTCACCCACCCACTTACCCCCACTTGGAGTTTTGCTCGTCTCTAGAAGGCTTGTCTTGTCTTGAATCCACAGCCTGTGAAGTATTGGATTCTATAGTCACCATCCGCCAAACATTTCAAGACACATCAGCCTACCATCGACAGAAGCCTCCCCCAGCAAGGATGGGGTGTTCAGCGGGCCTCCATTCTGCTGGCTGCCTTTGTCCTTTCACCCTGTTCTGCTGGCTCCTCTCAGGACATCAAGATCTCCCATGTCTTCTCTCTGTCCTCTGCAGAGTGGTCATGAGTATTGACTCCCGTGGCCCCTCCCTAGGCCCTTAAGATACCCACTTACCTGAGTACTTTACCCCTACAAGACTTACCTCCTTAAAGAGCTACCAGAGGCACCTATGAAAGGTCACACAATTCACATCCTCACCATAAATACTATTTGTTGTGATCACAGACTCCTTCTCTAGAACAGCGGGTTCATGCACTTGGCAGCAGACTGAAAGAGTAGAGGTTCACGTCCACTGAGACATCCCTGGGAAGTCAGGAACAGGAAACAGGAACAGGAAAGCCCATCAAGCATGATTCTATTCCCACACCCCTGAGGATGCTGGGAGCCTGAATGGACTCCTCAGCAATCGGCGATGATATTCCACCAACTTCTTTTGGCCTCGCTCTAATTCTAGGCAACGTGCTAAGTGCTTGGCACGCATGAGCTCATTTAATAATAGAGCCTTACGAAGCTCTGGAAGGAGGGATCTGAGCAGGCACTCCAGAGCCCGAGTGTACATCCTGCCTGGTCTCTTACCTGCCGTGAGCGTGTGGGCTTCTCGCTGCTTTAAGCTTCTATTGTCTCCTTCATTTTAAAACAAGGATCATCAAAGTCTCATATGTCATGGTTATTGAGGAGCTGCATGAAGTACATAAAAGTGTGCAGTGGGTCAGAACGGTGTCTGGGACCTTGGCAGTGCCCAGTGAACATTGGCTGTTAGAATCGTTAAAGAATGAATAAGAAAGTTGGGGCTGAGTCTGCCTGGAAGAGACAGACAGCTTACAGGCAGCAGGGAAGTGGAGAGCAATGCTCTAAAGAATGAGTCACAGTTTGCCCCATGAATGTCTGAGGTACTGATTTTATTTTATTTTTTTAAAATCCAGTCCTGCTGATCATGATCCCCTCCCTTCTTGACCTTGCCAGCCATTCCTGTTGGCTGTCCCCATCAATTTCTCATTCCCACAAGGCTCAGTGAGACATGTGGGAAAATATTTTCCAAAATAAATTTCAAGTCATGATTTTGACCCAACCCGCCTAATGCTGTGGCCCAGCCCTGTCTACTAATGTTACTGCCCTGCCCCTATTGAGACTGAGGCTTTACAGCTGGACGGCCCCCACACCAGGGCTTCCCTGTCTGCCACCTCCTGCCTGAGTCATCCTGTGATGGTCCAGCCCTAGATTGACGATCTTGGTCAGTGTGGTTTCTCTCAGTCAGACTTCGAACCCATCCTTCCTGGCTCAGTTGTGGCCAACGTCGTGTAAACAGAAGGGACCTGCCTTTGCAACATGTGGCTGTGCTGGATCCATAACCGGAAAACATCCATAACTGGAAAACAAACGTACAGGTTGACGCCCTGCTAGAAATATAGTCTCCCATTTAGCACAGAAAGTCAGCATGAGGGTTGTGTGACAGCCAAACCTCAGGACTGGCAGAGGGGAAGCAGCAGTGCCCTGCTCAAAGATGGCAGCCCGCTGTGCTGCTCTACATATGGGGACCTCCTGGTAGTCTTGGAACAATCTAATCTCTCCCATCAGGCCTTTTATGAATCTCCCGTGCCCGGACTACGACCCAGCATCTGCCCTGCTCCCGTGATTCTGATACTTTCACATTGTACAATTTCAGGCCTATTTCATTTTGGATGCATTGGCCATGGCTGAACCAAGTCAGCGCTTTGGCTCTCGGGAATAATTAGAGGTGGGGCTAGCCTGTGGCTATGAAACCTGCCACCTGGTCTGCCATCCCTCTACCACTCGGCTCCGTCATGCGGCAGGGACGTCAGACCGAGCAGGGCTGTCTCTGATGTTTGCCATGTGCTCGCCAGTGACTATGAACCTGGAGGGCATTCTCAGAGTCTCCGTTTCTTCACAAGCAGCAAGAGACTTTGCAGGTCTCTTGAAAGAAGCTGGAGGAAAATGTGGGCGCCCTGGCGGCCCACAGCTAAGCGCCCAGCTGCCAACGGAAAGGTTGGGCATGGTTCCTACCAGACCCAGTGGCTCCTGGAGAGACAGGTCTGCAATCTGCCTCTGTGAAGATTTCAGTCAAGAGGACCCTCAGGGAAGTTCCCCTCTATCACATGGGGTCCCTATGACTTGGCATCAACCTGACAGCACGTGACAAGGATGATATGGAAGTACCAGGAAGTGGTATTTGGTAGGGTCATGTCCACAGTTTGCCACACGAGATACTAAGAGAACCATGGGCTGCCAGAAGCACAGATTCATCTGTCTTGGGTGAAGCACAATCAGAATGCTCCTAAAAATTGAAGATACAGAGACTTCATCTCCCATACTTTGAACATGTTATCAAGAGAGTCCAGTTTCTCAAAAAGGACACCATGCTTGGTCAAGTAGACAGGGAGTGAAAAAGTGAGAAGGATCAGGCCATTGCTGTAGCAAAGACTCGTACCTAACAACCGCTGTCAGAGTGGCTCAGCACTGCCAGTGTTCCCCTCGGGTGTAGACAGCCACACCATGAGTCGAAGCCACCCCTCAGATACCTGGCAACAGCTGTGTTCATTCCATTAGATTCCTGAGATCAGGAATTCTGCTGTGACGGAAGTCTTATGAAACAGAACAAAACAATACTTTACGATCAGGTTTCCCAAACTCCAGTCATCAGGTATAACCTGTGTCATTTCTACCGTGTTGATGTACCCTCTATACGATCATTCACATAATTATTGATTTACCTTTGTTTCATTTTTACTGAATGTTAGAGCTTAAAATGGGCCTTAAAAGAGATTGTATGTGAGTGTCATAAATAGAAAACCACTCTCATATGCCATAACAACAAGGTCTCCAGAAAAACATTCATGGAAATAAATGAGCATCAGTAGATCCTTGCTGAAGCTCCTAGAGGCCTGCTGATGGTGGGGAGGCACTGAAGATGCACAAAGACCAAACCAAGACACTCCTAGGTAGATGTTGAAGGCTACAGAGACCATGGAAAGGGGAAGGACTTTCTCACCATGTGCTTCCACCTATTTGCTGTTATAGCCAAGTCTCACCAAAAGTCATTTCAGAGGCCATGGGGTTTCCAGTCTGGCCTTATTTTATATGCCAGGAAAGTAGGCCAATGAGGAGTAGGTGCTCAGAAAAGAGCCCTAGGGGACCTTCTGATGTATTCATTCCTTAGGAGTGTCAGAGAAAAGTTCCATCAACTTTGGTTGTTGCTATGTGAAGTGCCCTTGAGTCGGGGTCAATGCATAGCAGCCCTGTGTCCAACAGAAGGAAGCACCGTCCAGTCCTCCACTGTCCTCACAATCCTTAGATTGGAGCTCACGGTTGCAGCCCCTGCGTCCTTCATGGGGCTTCCCCTCTTTCACTGCCCCGCCACTTTCCCCAGCATGTCTTTCTCCAAGGACTGGTCTCTCCTTCTGATTCAAGTCTAGGGAGCGTTCACACAATTTCCCAGCAACCAAGCAAAGCAGGGAGGCTTCAGGGGCATCAGCCCTGGGCTTGAGCCTGATGACTTCTCAATATCGATGCACCTCTGCTCCCACAAACCCCTCTTACAAACCTCAAAGACCTCCACTCACAGCATTGCCTCAGCCTGAAGTACCTCCTGTCAGTGTATTTCCTCCTAACCAGAACCACGCTTTGTCCTGACCGGATGTGGCACTCCCTCGTGGAAGGCAAGGGTCCTAGCACTTCACCACCACTAGCCCCCATGATACCACGTGTGTTGTGGGTTGGACCAGCGTTGGCTCTGACTCATCTTGATCTTCAGTTGACTGAATGGAACCCCACCTAGTCCTGCGCAGTCCTTACCATCGTAGTGATGTGTGAGTCCATTGTTGTAGTCGCTTTGTTCATCGTCTTGTCGAGGGTCTTCCTCTTCATCTTTGACCTTCTGCTTGACCAAGCATGATGCCTTTTTCCAGGGAGCAGGCTCTTCTGATAACATCGTCATCATCTGTGAGACGAAGCCTTGCCCTCCTCCGTTCTGAAGAGCTCGATTCCCTTCACACACAGCTCTGTGCGTTCTTCTGGCCATCCTTGTACTTTCAGTATCCTTGACCAGCACCACCGACATTCAACTGCATCGATTGTTCCTTCCTCAACATCCAGCTATCACAGGAATATGAGACTCTTGAAGAAGCCTTGACAAGGTCAAGGTGAGTCTTTGTCCTTTGACTCTCTAAAGCAGTGGTTCTCAACCTTCCTAATGCCGCAACCCTTTAATACGGTTCCTCGTGTTGTGGTAACCCCAGCCATAAAATGATTTTCACTGATACTTCATAGCTGTCATTCTGCTACCATTATGAATCAGGTGATGCCTATGGAAAGGTCATTTGTCCCAAAGGGGGTTGCAACCCACAGGTTGAGAACTGCTGCTCTAAAGAGATCTGGTGCGTCAGGTTTTCCCAATGCAGTGTGCTCTTTGATGTTCTGACTGCTGCTTTGATGAGAATTGATTGTGGATCTAGCGACCCTAGTGAGAACAGGACAGTCTGTCGGAGGTCCCATCACCTAGCCACTCCAGCCAACAATTTCACCTGCTGCCTCCCCAGGGATACAGTTTGTTTTATGCCGGAAATCAAGACTGAGTCTCCTCCATGAGTAAATCCCACCCAAACAACCTCCTGGAAGTTTGTCACCCATCCCCAGACTCAAGTGCCAAAACAGGGCCCAGCTTCCCGACCCCTCCAAAAAAGTCTCCATTCATATGGATTTGCCTTCACCTCTCCTCCTGCCCCAAGATGAGAATTCTCTTCTCATCTCGGAGGTGATGCGCTTGACTCCCACTCCCTGACTTTCCCCCACTCTCTAGGCCACTGTGCTCAGAATAACCTATGTAGCTGTCACTGCCGCGGTGGCTGGGTACCGTAGAGTTGATTCCTACTCATCGCAAGAGTCCTGGTTTCCCTAGAACAGCAGATCTCAACCTGTGGGTCGAGATCCTTTCATAGGGCTTACCCAACACCATCAGAAAAACACATATTTCTGTTGGTCTCAGAAACCAAGACACCGCTCCTCTATCTGTCTCCAGGCAGGTCCACCCACATGCAGATGTGCCCACCTAGGAGTACCCGGTGTAAAGACTCTTACCCATGCTACCCCACACTTCAAGACACAATTTCATTTATTTGTCATTAGAAATAAATATTTCACACTATATAATGACATACTGTTTTGTGATGAATCACGATGCTTTCGTGATGTTCCATTTGTAACAATGAAAATATGTCCTGCTTATCAGCTATGAACATGACGATTCATAACTAGCAAAATGACAGTGATGAAGTAGCAACGAAGATAATTTGATGGTTACGGGGTCTCCACAAGATGAGAAACTGTGTTAAGGGATCTTGACATTAGGAAAGTTGAAAATCACTGCCCTAGAACTTCCTTATCTCTCTGGTTTCTGCTGTCACATCCCTTCCCTGGGACAGTGACCACAGAAGAGCCCAGAGGCCCATCTTAGTGTCCAAGGGCCACTTTACAGGACAGGAAGGCTTTGCTTCCCAGGTCTCAAAGTCCAGATCTGGGTGTCAGCCATGTTGCTTTCTGTCAAGAACTCTGTGCTGTTCCACCATCCTCTTAGCTCTTGGGAGGTGCCCAGCAATCCTCCAATTGCAGCTGCAGTGTCACATGTCACCTCCCCTCTTTTATAAAGACACTGGTCACACAGGAATAGGCCCCGCATGACTCCAACAAGACCTCCTGTTACTGTAACCGACAACCTACTTGAACACCCTACTTCTAAACAGGGCCACCTTCACAGGCACAGGGTTCTGGGTGTCAGTGCATCTTTTCAAACAAAGACCCAAACCGCTGCCTTCCTGTCGCTTCTGGATCACAGTGACCCAAAAGGACGGAGTTGAACAGCCATGGAGTTTCCAAGGCCGCAGAGCATCATGGGAGCTACCTACCATATCTTGCTCCCCCAGAGCTAGCAACCTCCCCCCTGCAGCCTCCTAGCTCCACCTTGCCCTGCCAGGCGACGCCTTTCTCACAACCTGGGCTGGGGCTGGGGCTGGGCTAGGTGTCATCAAAGGCGTGTATAGGTTTCTCTATGATTCCAGAGACGGACCAGAACCAAGTCCCTCCACCGCTGACCACCCCAGCCCCCGTCCATGTCCATCTAGTTTCCAGGAACAGCCAGAAAAAGGGGCTGGGTGGGGTAGGGAGGGAGGGAGGCTCCCGGCTGGACTGAAGTGGGTGGAGGTGGGAGAGGAGAAGAGAGGCCTGTGAACCCTTCCAAAGGGATTGCTTCACTTCCTGGCCAGCTCTGGTACACAGCGTGTTTGTTTAGGAGCCGGAGGAATGTCGCTGATCGCCCCCGTGGTGGCGAGGGAAAAACAGAAGTAAGCTGCCTGGCAGTTTGTCCTGACCCCAAGCAGATGCCTGCTTGGGTGAATGTCTGTCTGCCTGCCTGTCTATCCACTAGCCCCGCAAGCTCCCCACTTGTTAGAGCCCTTTCAGAGATTTGGTTGCCCTGAACTTCGGAGCTGGAGATTATGTCTCTAGGAGGATATCAACTCTTCATGCTTCCCATTTCCAGCTTTTTTGTTTTTGTTTTTGCTTTTTTTTTTAATGGGGGTCTGTTCCCATTACGTCAGCTATGGCTGACAGGGGCTTGCTTGACCAAACGCCCCTCCCAGTTGCCTTTGTGGTTGCAAGTTGCAACCAGTTGCAACAAGTTGCAAGTGTAAGCCCTGCTCCATTTTACTTCCTCCATCCTCCTCCGAGCTGATCTGAGAAGAGCTGTGAAGAGCCCTGGGAAGAACGGGAGACTGAAGAGGCATCAGTATCAGCCTGCGGAGATGGGACTTTATGTCACCAAAAGTCAGGAAATCAGTAGGAGACCCTGGGCCCTAACAGTGCCCTCCTCTGAGAGAAAAGAACCTGGTCCCTCTGGACATCAAAAAAGTGAAAGAACCCCTGGGGAGAAGGTGGAGATTAGCAATGACACTCCCCCTCCCCACACCCAAGGTGCAGCGTATGCCTGGCGTGCAACATTCCAAACATTCTATCCATTCTAACTTGTCCCTTTGAAGGTGGAACCGTCATCATCCACATTTCCTATATGACAATCCTTGGATTGGGACATTTGAAAAAGTGCCGGAGGTCACACTTCAGAAGCAGGAGCATGGGCAAGAAGGGAGCCCCATCTGCTGTGCTGTTGGGGGGCCTGGAGTGGATTCTGACTCACAGTGACCCACAGAACAGAATAGAACTTCCCCAAAGGGTGTTCTAGGCTTTCCTTCTTACCATGCCATGGCCTTTCTCCCCTGGGCGGGAGTCCCCAGGTGGGCTCAATCTGTCAGTCTTCCAGTTAGCAGCCAAACTGTCTGTGATTCACCCCGGCCCCTTCATCTGGCCCCAGAGGTTGTGATTTTAACCCCAACAGTGCACTCTGCCTGCACTAGGATAGAGACCACAGGGATCCCTCTTCTCCCAGCCTGGTCCTCGCTGTCCCCCAGAACAGGGCTCACTGAGCGATGCTTGTGACTGCCCTCACTGGTAGCTCTGCGGCTCTCAGAAGGTGGGTGTGCTTGCTGCTGTGTGCAGGGGCAGCTCAGGCTCATGGTAGGGGCTGGATGGGGAGGTGCCACCCAACTCTTATATTGAGAAACTGGGTACAGCGTGATTTCTTTCTTTTCTTTTTAAGGATCCATTACTTTTGCTTTTTTTTAAGTGCAATACCATCTCTCCGTTCCAACCATCTCATTTTGCACATAAGGAAGGTGAGGCCCAGAATGGTGGAGTGACTATGCCAGCATCACACAGCTAGTCAGGCTGGGTTCCCCACCCCTGATGGTCTCCAAAGGAAGAGCCCATGGCTCTCTCTGTGGCTTTGACATATCCTGGGCAAAGAAACTAGAGTGTCGGCAGCCCCATCTCAAGGAGTCCTGATGGTGCAGCCCTTAAGCTCTCGGCTTCTAACCCAAAGGTCAGCAGTTCAAACACACACGCTACTGAGAGAAAAATGCAGCAGGCTCTTCTGCCAAGAGGGACAGCTGTGGAAATCCCATGGGTGTGTTCTACTCAGTCCAGTGGGGTCGCAATGACTTGGAATCCAGCTGGCAGCAAAGACTCTAGTCTAAATCATGTTCGCTGTCTAGTTCCAACCACACTGAGTATTCAGCCATGCCTCCACCCCCACCCCCCATACCCACCCACCCCACCACCAGCAAGATCAAGTTCACCATTAGAGAGTCTCATGGCTGGAGAACGAATATCAAAATGTCAGACACTTGCTCAGCAATGATCTAGTACCCTGCCATGGGGTCATGGGAGCCAACCCTCTCCCTGCTCTGATGACTAAGGAGAGTTGTAGCACCAAGTTTAGCCAAATAATTTTGACTAATAGCCCATGCCCCCACTCTCAGCAGGTTCCCTTGGAAGGAAACATTGGTTTGTTTCCATTGGGAAGGCGCTCAGAGATCCAACCGTCCTTCTGCTATCAATAGGATGTAGAGTTTCGAGTTCACAAATACATGTGTTGCTGCAGGCATTGGAGAGCTGCCTAGTGGTGTGGAGAATTATTTTCTTTGATTAAGACAATAAATACATAGAAACGTTAATTCCATATTTTTGTTTCTCTTAAAGTAACATTTGAATTAAATTCACAAGATCAGGAAATTTGCTCAGCTGACTTGGGGATCACAGAATGGGGAGACTTCATCCCAGAGACTCTGAACAGGTTATGAGGAGAGACTAATCCCTGAAGAAAAAGAGATAACTTGCTTGGTAAAGTGGGGGGCCAGAGAAAGAGAGGGACGCCCTCCTTTCAGAAATGGACTGACACAGTGGCTACATCCCTGGTCTCAAATCCAGCAACAGTGGTAAAGATGACATGAGCCTGGTCAAGTTCATTCTGTTGCACAGAGGGTCCCTGTGAGTGGGAGCCAGCTTGATGGCCCCTAACAACAATATGTGGGCATCTGCTCAGGACCATGGTCCTCACCTGACCTTTCATCCCCATAGACCACCTGCTCAGAGGCAGGTATGGACTTTGATGTAAAGAAATCCATCACCAACTTGGATCGCAAGATGACACTGGGAGAAAGAAAGGAAAAAGAAGACCTGTCCTGGAAGTTATTCCAGCCCAGGGTGGCCACATGCATTTCAGAGAAGGACTGCTCCGGGGAGATTGGTTTCTGTCTGTAAACTCTAAGGAAGCAGCTCACCAGACCTTTCTTCCACGATGATGTCTGTAGGTATGTTTGAACTACCAACCTAGAGATTAATTTTTTTAAAAAAATGCACCCAACCCAAACTCACTGTCAGAGAGATGATGCTAAGTCCTAGAACTGCCCCTGTGGGTCTGAGAGACGTTAACTGTTCGTGGGAGTAGAAAGTAGTCCAGTGCAAACCATTTATGCCTCCAAGGCTCCTGGTAATCTTGTGTCAAATATTTGCTTCGATTTCTAAACATGTCCCTGTTTCACTTATTTTCCCCACCCCCTGTCCACAGAGATGGCCTGATTTGGGTTGAGGAAAATAAAATCTGTGGATGGACTTAACATCATCTATGAATAAATATCTCTCTCTCTCTCTCTCTCTCTCTCTCTCTCTCTCTCTCTCTCACACACACACACACACACACACACATACACACACACATCATTTGGGCTACTAACCACAAGGTTGACAGTTCAAATCCAGGAGTCACTCAGAGAGCCAGTTATGGCATCCTGCTCTCATAAGATTGGTGATTCGAACCCCTGCAGTGGCACCATTGAGAAAAGGCCTGACTCTCTGCTTCTATTCAGCCAGCAAAACCCTCTGGTACATTTCTGCCATAACACACAGTTTCCATGAGGCAGAATAAACTTAACAGCAACAGGTTTGCAATGAGGTTTGGGTTATCATATCACTGGTCCAGGTCGGTTTATTTCAGCCAGCTTCCACTGAGTCCCATGGAGATGTTGAATCTTATTCCTGATTCTAAAGTCAAAAAGTTAATAAAGAACACAGAAGATGGATGGATGGATGGATGGATGGATGGATGGATGGATGGATGGATGGGTGCATGGATGAAATACTTTGTTAAGAACAGCATGTGAATGATTTGGATAGACATTATTCCTCCCCAGAGTGGTGAGAAGTGGAGGGAGGTGCAGAGAAGTTAACAGAAGCACAGAAGGACCCATGGGATCCAGTCTGGACAACCATGGAGGGTTTTGTGTGGCAGAAACCATGCCTAAGCAGGGTCCTGAAGGATGTATAGGAGTTAGTCAAGGGAGGAAGACATCAAGCATCAAGGGGAAACAGTATGAGCAAATGTCAGAAATGAACCCCAGTATCAAGGGATCCACATGTTCTTGTATCGCTGGAGGTGGCAGGGAGTCACCTGAAGGTCTAAGACTTTACTATAAACTTTACTTATTATCACTGTAAAATTGCGCCTACCAGATCCATGATGATACATTAGGGGCTGGTTCCCCTGGCAGTTGGGGGCACATTTTAAATATTATCCCATGGATATTGTGTTAGGCTAGGTTGATTAGAGAAACAAATTAATAGATGCTCATGTATAATATATAGCAAGAACTTTAGATCCAAGAGCATTTGTATATTAAGAAAACGTCCCAAACCAGTGCAGTTCAAGTTCTTAAGTCTGATATTAGGCCATAGGTCTAATAATAGTCCATAAATCTCTTCAGACTCATGCAGTCACATGCAATGATGCAGAATACAGGAAGATCACAGGCCAGTGGGTCAAAAGTCTTGTGGAACTAATGGCATTGGGTAGAAGCATCTCAGTACTGGTGCGGGTCTCCATGTGACTCCTCTAGCTCTCTGAGTATGGCTCTTAAAGAGGAAGATGAAGCAGAGAGAGGTTCCTCACAGATCTCAGCAAATCTCCATGTGACTTGTTAACAGGAAGACCCAGATGGAGAGAGAGGAAGTTCCCAGAATCCTCGTGAGATGGTCATTCCCACGAGGAGACATAATCAGGTTGTGACTTGATTGGCAGGCTAGACTCCACCCCTTCACTCTTAATACCCCCAAGTTGACATGACATTATATAACTACCATAGATATCTTCCAGGATCTCTTACATTCCTCTGTTCAGTCTTCACCCTATCTGTGTCCCCTCTGAGAATGCAGAAACTAATATCTGTATTCAGTTCAGGAGTAGTAGATGCTGAGAATGATGGATTTGCTTAAATACATGTAGTCTTACCAAGTTGGGTAATATAGCCTAATGGTTAAGAGTAAAGGTGCTGAGGCCTGACTACCCTAGGTTGAATCCTGGCTCTGCCACAAATCTGATTTGTGACCTCACCTGTCTCTTCCCTGTGAAATATGAATAGTATTGGCCCTTTGAAAGGTGCTTGTGAAAATTTAATAGGTTATTACACATGGAGCACTTAGAACAGGACCTTGTAAGTAATCTGTTACTTCTCTTTTTTTAACCTCCTACAACATCCTGCCAAGCATCCTCTATCCTAGATGGCAGTCCTTCACTGTCCCCTCAACAGGCAAAGCTCATTTGCCCCTTAAGTCCTCACCAGTGTTGGTTCCCTGCCTGGAATCCCTTCTCCTCCCCTCTGCTATTTCCACCAAGACACGTAGTGGCACCAAGACAGACTACTTACAAAATAAATCTGAAACCAAACCCACTTCTATCAAATCTCTTGCAATTCATAGGAACCTATATAAAATTTCCAAGACAGAAATCTTTATGAGCTCAAAGAGCCTCAGTTTTCTCCCATGGAGAGCTTTTGGAGCATTTGAACCACCAACCTTCTGGCTAGCAGTTCAAACTATACCCCTAGGAAACCCTGTGGGACAGTTCACGTCTATCCTTCAGGGTGGCTGTGGGTCAGGATCAACTCAGTGGCCATGTGTTGGGGCTATTCCTACCACATTACATCCAACTTCTCTGTCCTTCCAAGATGTCACCAAGAGGATCCCTTTTTTCTTCTTTCCAAAGAACTTAAAACCAACCCCGTTTAGGGGTATCCTGCATCAAGTACTCTTAGGAACTCAAGATGCCTGAGCCTCAGTTTCCACTGCTAAAAATCAATCCAAATCAAGCCAACTAGACAGTCATCGAGTCTGTTCCAAGTCCTGATGACCCCATCTAGGATTTCTGAGGCTTTGTACAATCTTTAATAGAGCAGACAGCCTCATCTTTCTCTCACAGAGTAGCTAATGGGCCCAAACTGCCAACCTGGTGGTATGAAGTCCAGTACTCACCCAACAGCACCGCCAGACACACCCTCAAATCAAACTCACTGCCATGGAATCGATGCTGACTCATCGCATCGAGACCCTGCAGAACAGGGCAGGGCTGCTCTTGTGAGGTCCTAAGACTGTGACTCTTTAGAGAGCCCAGTCTTTCTCCAACGGGTGGCTGTTAACTGCTGACCTTGTAGTTAACAGCCCAACGTGTAACCACGATGCCACCAGGGGTTCTTCAGCTTAAAAACAAAGGTAACAAAAATATACCAGTCTAATGGAATCATTTTTCTTGTTGTGAGGTACAAACAAGTCTCCTCCGACTCAGAGTGACCCCATGAACCATAGAAAGAAACACCAGCCGTCCAGGCCCAGCCTCACAATCACTCTGATGTGTGAGCAGTTCATTGCAGTCACTGTGTCCGGCCATCTCCTTGAGGGCCTTCCTCCTCTTCACCGTCCCTCCACTTTACCAAGCATGATGGCCTTCTCCAGGGACTAGTCTCTCCTGACAAGTCCAAAGTATGAGGGATGCAGTCTTGCCATCTGCAGAGCATTCTGGCTGTACTGCTTCCAAGCACCATTCTGGTTGTACTGTTTTCAGGACACATTTGTTCGTTCTTTTACCAGTCCATACTGTTTTCAATGGAGTCCTGGACGTCGCCGTCATAAAATGAATCTGAATTCTTTGTCAACATAACTGTAGATCTTCTGGTATTCGAGCTCCACATATATGCTTCCCATATCAAATCAATTAATCCTTGGAATACTCTGATCAGACAAAGTATCCTCCTGTCCCTGACTAGATAGATAAGAAAACAGAGATCTAGAAGGACCCTAGACTTTGACACCTTGAGGTGGATGAACTGGCTTACAACCTTTAAGTGTGGCTTCAGAGCCAACACTTCTTGGCCATCATCCCAGGGGTCCTCAAACTATGGCCCATAGGCCACATGCGGCCCCCGGAGAACATTTATCCAGGCCGCCAAGTGTTTTTTGCCGCTGCTGTCTGTTCTGCTTAGCAGCCGACTCATCCCGGGCCCGCAGTGAATTTGTTCATAGTTTTGGGTTTGCTTTTTTTTAACTATCGTCCGGCCGTCCAGCAGTCTGAAAAACAGTGACCTGGCCCCCTGTTTAAAAAGTTTGAGGACCTGGTCTAGATTGTCAAGAGCCAGCCAATTGAGGGGATTTTTATCCCCACTGCAATCTCTGAGTGGCACAAATGGTTACTGTTACGCTGGGTTACTTTGAAGTCTTGGGTCCACCCAGAGGAACCTTGGAAGAAAAGTCTGGCAACATATATTGTGGGGGGGGGAGGGGAGAATCAGTCTTTAGAAATGGCACAGAGCACAGATCTGACCCACTGAGTCACCGCTATAGCAACTGGTTGGCAAACTAGCTACATCCTTATCAATAACTGCCCAGAAGCCTCAAGGAAGCACACGCCAAAGACGTCCTCAGCTGCCCCAGGGTCTTGCAAACCCTGTGCACTACATAAATAGAAAGTGAGATTAAGAAAACACAGGGAGACAGCCACGGCCCTGACTCCTAGGGTTGATTTCCCTACCAGTAATATAATCAAACCTCGAGCCAAGCTGAGAAGTAAATAGGAAGGGAAGGTTAGGGAGCAGGTTTGCCAAACAGCTGTCGAGTGCCTAGAGGGCTTCTGCCCCAGCACTGAACTTCCTGCCCCGAGCCCGGGGCCCAGAACTCCAGATTCACAGCCATCCAATCGGAGGTCAGAGAGGACACCCATCTGGCCCATCTCCCATAGGTCACAGATGAAAAGCTTCCCCCTGAGGGAAGGTGGTTGGCCCTATGGTCACACGGGTCTCTTTCATTTCTTGGTGGTGATATTAGGTACCATTGCATGGCGTGGATTCCACGTCATTGGGACCCCATGTGGACAAAGAGAATTGCCTACCCCATCATGTTTGCTGGACTGTCGTCTTGACTGTGGTCCCTCAGATCCACGGGGTGCCAGCGCCTGGGCTAGCAGCGCTCAAACCGGTACATCACTCTGCGCTGATCAGGACCCCTGGTAGTGTGGTGCGTTACAGATGGTGCCACGAGCCACAAGGTCAGCAGTTCAGACCCACCCGCTGCTCCAAAGGAGAAAGAGGAAGCCTACAAGCTCACCAGGGCGTTCCTCCTAGGAGGGGCGTAAAAGGGTCAATGGATTTAAACTGTAGATCTTTTCATTGACGTCACTGCTCTATGGGAGAGAGATAGGCTGTCTGCCCCATTAAGGTTTACCACCTCAGAAACCCCACGTGGAGGCTGCTGTGAGTCGTGGACGTGGTGCAAAGCCCATGTCATAGACAGGAGAGAGATATGCAGGGACGACGCAGGGCCAGATTGAGGATCTGTGTGAACACACATGGTGTAGAGAATTGTGTCATTTTCTTCCTCTCAAGACTGACAATCTGTCTGTCCCCTGGGGTCGTTAAGAGTTGGTATCCCTTCAATGGCAGTGGTTTTATTGGGGGTGGGGGCAGGACTTCGCACCTATGCATTGTCTCCATTTGTCTTCACCACCCCTCCTTTTGGGCCATGCACTATTGGGTTCTGGGGCGCAAAGCGTGGCTATGAGCTGGCACTAACGCAATGGCATCCAATACCAGCAGTACCCCTCTCTCCATGGATGAGAGCCTGAGACCTTGGGAGAGGAAGCAACTCTCAAGGTCACAGAGCTGGGGCTGCACATGCCCAAGCGAGTGCTCTCCTCACCACACACACTGTCGGGGGCAGTGGGGGGGGGCGGTGAGAACGCAAGTCTGGCTTGTCAGCTCACACCGTTCCTACTCCCCAGGGCTGCCAGCAAAGTTAGGGGGGCTTCCCCACCCCCATCCTGCCTGTCCACCCCTGCGGAGCGATAAGGACACATGCTTGCACACGTGCACCCAGTGCCCCACCCTGTGCACCTCAGCTGCCAAGCCACGAGTTGCCGCCACCTTTATCTGTCCAGACCAGCCCCTCTCTGCCAGTTGGCAGCGTCTCACTGGCGCCCGGTGAACCAACAGAAGGGTGACAGGCTCTTGACCCCTCGCTATCTGACTTGTTTTTGTAGGAAGTCAACCGGGAAACCAAAAGCACATTCCTTAACTCACGGAGGAGCCATTCCGTGCTGGCCTAAAGAGGGCTCCCACTGGGGCAAGGCAGGCTTCGGGACCAAGGTGCTCACGCCGGAGACATCTAGGCATCTAATTCTATACCTGCCACTCATTCACAGTGTGACCCTGGGCATGTCCTCCACCCTCTCTGGGCCTCATCTAGACCAAGGACATCTGAAAGGGGCCCACTGCATGGGAGTGGGTATAGGGGTAGCGGGGAGTCAATGAGAGAACAAGCATGGAGCATCTGTGTGTCCAGGACCTCAGGAAGAAGGGAGCATCAGGGAAGGCATCATCTCTGAGCAGCCCAGCTGTCAGCAGGTGTTTTCTACAGGCCCCTCCTTCTCTGTGAGTTCTCTGAACCCAAGGGAACTGTGATGCTCTGCTCCTGGCCCTGAAGGAACTGAAGGTCTCCAGGAATGTGTAGAAAATGTGCTCAGATGGCTTCTTCCCAACAAGGATTAACTCACACACAATTCTGCCTCGAGCATTGTAATCTTTGAAGAGCAATCTATGTGGGTTCAAATTGATAATAGCACCTGGAAACATGAGGGAGCTGTGAGTTTATGTGGATGAGGAAGAGACCACTCAGAAAAGGAGGATGAGGAGGGTGGCACCACTTGAAGAATGCTTTCCAGGTCATTACATTGTACATGGGAAAATGAAGGGGGGGGGGGTTCAAAACCTACTGCCATAGAGTCCATGCCAGTGCATAATGACCCTGTAGGATCCCTAAGGGGTCTGTGAGACTGTGCTACTGTCATACATTACCAACCCAGCAGCCCCTCCCCAGGGGAGAAAGATAAGGCTATCGACTCCTGTAAAGATTGACAGTCTCGGGAACTCACAGGGACAACTCTACTTTCAAGCCTAAAGAGTCACTGTTAGTTAGGAATTGACCTGATGGCAGGTGGGAAGAGAGAACCTTCATGATAGTAGAAAGACTCATTTTTCCCTCTTGGAGCACCTGGGAGGCTGGAATTCCCGAGCTGGAGGTTCCAGTCCACTGTGTGACCCACCAATACTATTAGGGCTCCGGGCTTCAAAATAGACACAAAAATAATGACACCTCCAACATCAACTGGTCTCTGGAGGCAATTATACAGGATGCCCCGGCTTGTTCTAGCATAGGTGTTGGGAGCAGTGCTGCTAGTAAGTTTTGGGCCAGAATCAACATCAAGAAGCTCAGCAGAGGAGTCCAGGTGGCATCCAGACAGAATCGCCTGTTCCACGTTCCTGTTGCTAGCTCAGAAAATGAAGAAGCCTCCGGAGAAAGAAATGGGATGGATGGTTCTGGAGGGACTTGGGGTAGGAAGAGGCAGGGGAAGGGAAGGATGAGCAAACAGCTCCATAGACAGGAGAACAACTAGGGAATTACAATCACTGATGAAGAGGATAGAGAGATTCTGGTGATGTTAGAATGACAGCCATCTAGCTGAGAGGAATTACGAAAAGGCAGAAAAAGGGCAAAGGTGATGGTGAGGCAGGAGGAAGGTAAAAGGAAACAGAGGAAAGATCTGGGAAGCAAAGCTATGGATGTAGGTATAAACATAGTTTATATCTAGTTATACCTAGTGCACTCATGTAAATATATTAATTCCCAAAAATAGAGATATTGGCCTATGTACACATACTTATATGGCAATACGTTGAGGAAGTGGACAGACTTTGGGCCTCTGCTCAAACAGCCCCCCCCCCCTTCAATGCAAGAACATTTTGTTCTAATAATCTGGCATTCTGTGACGTCACCCTCCTGACACGATCACTGAAGGGTACATAACCTAATGTGATTAAGAAAGCTGATGGTGCCCAGCTATCAAAAAATATCGTGCCTGGCATCTTAAAGACTTGAAAGTAAACAAGCGGCCATCTAACTCAGAAGCAACAAAGCCTACATGGAAGAAGCACACCAGCCTGTGTGTTAATGGAATCAGGTAACAGGTACCAGAAGACCCAAAACAATAACAAAAAACCCATACTGTTGAGAACAGGTGTGTGTGTGTGTGTGTGTGTGTGTAATAGAGACCCCAAACCCATCAGTAGTCAATAGGACATCCCCTCACAGAAGGGTCACAAGGAAGGGTTGAGTCAACAAGGAATAGCACTGATGAAACACACACTAGTCCATGGCCCCAGTTCTGCCTGTCAGTTCTGGCCATACCAGAGCATGTACACTGGTAGAGATAAGAGCTCATGACACATGGGATCCAGGTCAGATAAACCCCTCAGGAACAGACATGGGAGTAGCAATACCAGGAGGTGAAGGTGAAGGGAGAGGGGAGAAAAGGAGAACTGATTGCAATGATCGATGCATAATGCTCCCTACTACACCCCAGGGTGGGGGTGGGAAGGAGGGGATGATGAACAACAGAAATGTGGATGAAGGGAGGCAGGCAGTCAGTGTAAGATATGAAAATTATAATTTATAATTTATCAAGGAGTCACGAGGGGGGATTGGAGGGAAATACCAAGAGTTCAAATAGAAAGTAAATGTTTAGAAAATGATGATGGCAACATATGTACAAATACGCTTGATACAATTGATGTATGGAACATTGTGAGAGCTGTAAGAGCCTCCAATAAAAAATAAAAGAAGAAATTTTTATAAACTCAGCAGTCTGTGGTGGCTAGTCAGAGCAGAATTTTCAGGTCAAATGCCTATTTGCAGCTTCCAGGACGTACCTGAGCTCCTGGGGTGTGTGTTCTATCTGACATTAGTAAAATCTCAGGTAAGGGTTTTAAGCAAGATAGTGTATCCTCCTGAAAAAAAAAAGTTGAAATGGCAAATGCTGTGTTATCTCTATTTTTCCAACAAGACAGCAGAGAATGTCCTAAGAGAGAAACCCACAGCAGTGGCATCGCCCGATATTTTGATTCACTGGTTGCCCCACAGATAAATGTCACTGAAAAATGTCAACATTTATTAAGCTGTGTGCTTTTAGATAAGGGGCACTGGTGGGTCAGCGGTTCAGCAGTCCTTGGCTACTAGCCAAGAAGTCGAAGTTTCCATCCTACAAGCCATCCCATGGGAGAAAAAGACCTGGCGGTCTAGTCCCTTCAGAGATTTGTTGTGATGAGGCGCTATCAAGTGCAGCTCCATATCAGTGGCCCTACACACACAGCACAGCCAAACACCAACCCCGTCCTGCACCATCATAGGAGCCCATTGTGCCAGTGTCTATGGCAATTCATCTTTTTGAGGGTCTTCCTCTTCTCTGCGGACCCTTGGCTTTACTAAGGAGTCCTAGTGGTGTCGTGGTTCCCCACAGGGCTACTAACCCCAAGGTCAGCAGTTTGAAACCACCACCAGCTCCTCAGGAGCAAGACAGAAAAGCTGGAGTCTCATATACTCATTGGAGCAGTTCTATCCAGTCCTCTGGGGGCACTGTGGCTAGCATGGACTCCACAGCAGGGAGCTTTCTGCTTTTCATTTTACCGAACAGGATCTCCTCCAGGAACTGACTCCTCCTGGTAACGTGGCCAAAGTAGCACATGAGATGAAAACTTTTCATCCTCCTTTTCTATCTTCTCTCTCTCTCTCTCTCTCTCTCTCTCTCTCTCTCTCTCTCTCTCTCTCTCTCTCTCTCTCCTATCTCTTTATCAGGTATATGGAGCTCTCATTCTTTTTTTTTACTTTGTTTCTTTTATAATATGATCCCATAAGAAATGTTCTTTATGAGACTGACTAACTTTGCTGGACATGATGTCTTCCAACTCCACTCATGTCATCAGATGTTTTATAATTTCCTTGTCCCTTTTCAGGGCTGCATAGTGTTCCGTCGCATGTTTGCACATATGTTTGTGCGTGTGTGTGTGTGTAGCAGAGTTCGTTTATCCATTCCTCCAAGATGAGCATTCTGATAGCTTTCATCTTTCTACCAGTGTGTATAGAAGTGTAGAAAACACGGGCGTGCATGTCTCTGCTCAGGTTTTGTTCATTATTTCTCTGGAGTGAGTATATACCAAGTAAAGAGATCACAAAGTCATATGATTTTTTTGTTCTCTTTTGTGTAGTTTTATTTTTTTAGTGGGACAAAAATAACTTTATTTTGCTGGAGGGGTGGGTCAGCAGCTCAGAGCTTATGGAGAAAAAAATAATTTTAAAAGCATATGAAGAGTTACAGTTTCAAAAAGATAAAAGTAAATTGAATTAGCATTAAATATATGAATAAATGAGAGTTGGCATCTCAAAAATTAATTTAATTTAGTTTAAGTAAATAAGAGTTACAGTCAAAAGGAAGGAGGGAGGGAGAGAAGGAAGGAAGGAAGAACCACTGTTTGGTGAAAGGACCTGTCTTATTTGTGTGAGTGCCTCAGCAGCTCTCACTGGATATCTCAAATGCCAGATCAGTATTCTTGTAAGAAAGCAGAAGCTTCCCCTTCCCAGTTTCTCACAACAGAACCCTCTTCTTGATTGCAAGATGATCGGCTGCATTGATAGACAGATTTGGTCTGAATGTCTGCCATCTTTCCAGCTGCCTAGAAGGTAACAGGATTCCTTACTGCTATGCAGGGGCAGCTGGCTCATATGGTATTTCTATGTCCATTGGTTTAAGGCAGTGCCTTACTGTTTTCCACAGCAGTTGTACAATTCTGCAATTCCAGTAGCGGTGTAAGAGTGCCACGTCATCTCCAGCATTTGTTATTTTCTGGTTTATTGGTTTGATTGATTTTCTAACTTTTCTATCAGTGCTCATGTGAGGTGGGAGGTAGTCATGGTTTGCGTTTGCATTTCTCTTACAGCCTTCATTTCTACATATGATTTCCTGGATGTCATCTTTTGTGAATTGCCTATTCTTCTGCCTCTTTTAAAAATTGGATTCTTCTTATTTTTCGTATTAAGATGATGCAACTTTCTATAGGTCTATAGAGATTAGTCCTTGGTCCGATCTATCACAACCAGGAAAATTTCCCCCATCTGTGAGATCTCTTTTTGCTTCTCGATGAAGTCTTTATAGATACATGAATCATATTTTTAGGAGACCCAAATCTTCTATTTTGTCTTCTGTACTGGAGGTATTTTTCATTGTGTGTGATAGGTTGTTTATGTCTTGTAGTAGGGCCTTCTGTTTGTCCCTAACTTTCCACGAATGATTATTATAGGTCTAGGGTTTATATTTAAGTCTTTAATCTATTCTTGAGTTTATTTTTTAATCATTTTATTTGGGGCCCATACAACTCTTATCACAATCCATACATCCATCCATTGTGTCAAGCACTTTTGTACATTTGTGTCCCTCATCGTTCTCAAAACACTTCTTGTCCACTTGAGCCCCTGGTATCCACTCCTCATTTCCCCTCTCCCTCACACCTCTCCCTCCCCCTTGACCCCCTTATCTAATTATCTATAATAATTTAGAGATTATTATTATTTGGTGATATCTTACACCATTTGACCTCTCCCCTCACCCACTCCTCCACTGTCTGTCCCCCGGGGAGGGGGGTATATGTAGATCCTTGCAATCTGTTCTCTCATTCTATCCCAGCTTTCCTCTACCCTCCCATTATCACCCCTCTCACCACCAGTCCTAAGGGGTTCTTCTGGCCTGAATTTCCCATGTTTCCAGTTCCTATCTGTACCAGTGTACACCCTCTGGTCCAGCTGGATTTATAAAGTAGAACTGGGATCATAATAATGTGGTGGGGTGAGGGGAGGTATTCAAGAACTGGAAGAACATTGTATGTTTCATCAGTGCTGCACTGCACCCTGACTGCCTGCTCCCCTCCCTGGGCCTTATTTTTTTTATATAGTATGAGGTATGGGTCCTGTTTCTTTCTTTTGCTTATTTTCCAGAACCATTTGTTGAAAAGACTATACCCTCCTCATCTGCTGCCCCCCCTTATTTCTAAGGAGCATTCTGGACGTACTTTTTTCAAGAGAAATGTGTTTGTTCTCCTGGCAGTACATGGTACTTTCAGTATTCTTCACCAACGCCACCCTTCAAAGGAATCCGTTTTTCTTTGGTCTCCCTTGTTCTCTGTCCATGCATTTTAGTTGTGTGAAGGTACCGTGACTTGGGTCAGGTCCCCTTTGGTCCTGAGAATGACACTTTGCTTTTTAACACTGCAAAGAGCTCATTTTACTGTATGCAATTTACACATAATGTTTTTAAAAAAGAAAGTGCGTGAGCCCCTAAAGTTCAATCCAGACAGGGCTGAGGATGAGGAAGAATCTTTGAGTTATAACCATGCAGTTTCAGGGCCCCATCCTGTCTCTATTCAAAATGGCAGTATTGTGATCAGTATAGATTTTTTTTTTTGCAATTTTATTGACATATGATTCAGATAGCATGGAATTCAGTAGTTCCATCTTACTAAAAAGAATCACTATAATCCATTTTAGAATATTTCCTTCCTGCCCGTACTCACTGTTATGTGCTCACCATTTCCCTCCAACCTCCCCCAAGAAACCATTGATCTAGTTACCGCCTCAATAGATTTACCTTTCCTGCATTTCATATGCAGAAAAACATACCAACTCTATTCCCAACACTAACAAAATGAAACCGCAGTCAAGAAGAAAACAGGAAACATTAAAAACTAGAGCTAATTTAAAATAGGGCAAAAGGGAGATCAAGTGATACAGTGTTAAATTTTAGCCCAACTGCATCTGCAATAACCTACTTGATGCAGATCTCATGCACTGTGCATGACAGCAAGGCTAACCAAAGAAACAAATGACCTATACAAAGAAAACTACAGAACATAATTACAGGGAACCTGAAAAGACCTATACAAAAGGAAAAATATTATGTGCTAATAGATAGGAAGAACTAATACTGTAAAATGTCAATATTATAAAACGTAATATAGAAAGACCATGTAATTCCAATCCAAATATTAACTGTTCTTTAAAGAAATGGAAAAGCCAATCACCAACTTCCTGTGGAGAGGGAAGAGACCAGGATAAGCAAAGGACTTCTCAAAAATATAAGAACAAAGTAGGAGGCCTTGCACAACACAATATCAAAACCTACTACATAGCCACAGTAGTCAAAATGGCCTGGTATGGGTATAATGATAGATACATAGAGAAATGGGTAGAAAACAGGATGGTAAGCCCAGAATAAATCATTCACCTAGAGGCAACTTATTTTCAACAAAGGACCAAATAAACTTTAAATGAGAAAAGGACACTTCTTAAAAGAAACAACAGGGCTGAACCCCGGTGGCGTAAGTGGTTGAGTACGGAACTGTAGCCCACAGGCTTGGCGGTTCAAATCCAGTGGTGGCTGGGTAGCGCCCATGAACACCAGAGGCAGTGATGCCCACAAAAAAAAAAAAAGAAAGAAACAACAAATGGTACTGGAAAAAGAATGAAACAGGACCCATACCTTGCCCCATGCATGAAAAGGAACTCAAGATGGATTAGAGAACCAAATCCCCAAACTGTCAGGATCATCAATTAGAATTGGGACAAACGTAAGAGTGGCCAGCTGTAAGGGAGTCCACAATTCATATTTCTCCCACAGAGGGGCTGGTGGGCCTCCCCAGCAAGCATAATATGGAAGGATACACAGCGGGAGACAAAATAATTGACTTGGACCTATTAAAACAAAACATTAATGTACGTCAAAAGACTTCATCAGCATGAATTTATTTGCTTTATTTATTTTTAAGTATTACATTAGAATAATACTTCTCTTACACTGTCAGACATCTCCCTTGATCCACTTTTCTGTTGTCCATCCCCTAGGGAGGGGGTTAGATTTAAATATGCATATATATTTCTCTTGGCTACTGGGTTCTTTAAAGGCCTGAAACCAATGCCATTTGTATGGATACAATGAAAGAAATTTATAAGAAAGTAGCTTACCTGGTTGTAAAAGTGCTTAAGTCCCTTTTGGTTCAAGTCCATGGGACAGATGTTAACCTAGAAGCGTTTCCTGACTCTCAATGCTTCTGAGGATAATGAACTGGGGACCAGGAAGACAAAGCAAGGAACAGGAATACAGGCTGGAAAGGTGGATGTAGAGGTGGATTAGTCCAAGGTCAGCAGGTCAGGCAGCAAACTCTGGTGGCTCCCAGGGTTGGCAGTCAATATGGCAGGCCGTTGGCTCAGATCCAACGACTGAGAGGTCAATGAACCAGGCAAGCAAGAAGGGAAGGAGTTCTTCACAACATCTATTAGTATAGGGCATAGGCCATGCCCCTGAAAAATAGCATTAGGACTGTGACCCAAGTAAGGAGTTACACTCCACCTAAATCCTCTCACAGCGGCTTGGCTGCTCCTAGCATATTCCCTCCTGGAGTTGATTCCATTATATTAGATCATGTCATGGAGGAGGCCTCAGTGGCCAAGCTACTAAGAACCCTTCCCCAGCTAAGTTGACACAAACCCCCACTATCATACTGTCACCAAAGATTAAAGAGTGGCTCCCCAAACAGAATTGCTGTCCAGTAGAGTAACCCAGCACTGGTCAGCCAAGTGCCATCAGATTGTGGGGGTTCCCACAGCTCACCTAGGCCTCACAGGGGGAAGGCAGCGTCTTCCTCCATAGAAGACCAAACCCACTGCCATGGAGGCCAGTCTGACTCCTGGTTACCCTGTAGGACAGAATAGACTTGCTCCCTAGGGGTTTCAAGAGTGACCATCTCTAAGGGAGTCCAAAATTCATATTTCTCCCACAGAGGGGAGGCCGGTGGGCCTCCCCAACAAAGGTCAGCCCTCATTTCCTTTGCAACAAAGGGGATTCGAGACACAGCAAGAGGCACAAAGGAATTGTGCCAGCACAGATCAGAACAGGAGGAACCGTGGACCTCCTCGTCCTAACCAAAGATGACAGGACCCTATAACCTGCTTTCCCCAGGTTGTTGGAGGAAGTGTGGATGAGCCCTGAGGTGTTTTCTTCAGGTCTTTTCTCCACAGCGCCATGCAGATGTGCGTTAGCCTGGTGCCACCACCTTTGATAGTGAAGTCAATTCTGACTCATCAGGGCCCTGTGGGCATCTGAGCAGAACTGTGCTCCCTCTGATTCTCAATGGCTGATCTCTTAGAAAGAGCTCCCCAGGCCCTTCTTCCTAGACTTCTCCTGGTAGACCAAAACCTCCACTGATTTCCACCACCTTATTCAGTACTAATCTAGAAATCCCTAGGACTGGGCTGATGATATGGCCCCTAGAACAGCCTCCAGCCACCTTCTTTTCCCTGGGGGGCTTTCCCTTCCTCTCTCCCTTTCCCTTCTCCTTCATCATCATCTGTTTACTTTGCAAGGGGAGACCTCAGAGCTGCAAATTAAAGAAGGACATTGAGTGCAGGCTTTGGAAACCAACACCACAGAGAGAAAGGAGAAAGCCCAAAGAGCATGTTGCTGTTTCCACTCATAGAACCTTCTTGAAACTTTATGTTCCTGGGCCCTCTCTAGAGGGCCAGCAAGAGGAGAGCTGGGGGGTCTCTTTGACAGATACAGAGATTTCTGAGGGACCAGCTTGCTCCCTGGGCCCCTTGGAAAAATACTCCTTCATGTTTGTACAGGTGGAGCAAGGGGAGGAAAGTGTGTGTGTATGTGTGTGTGTGTGTGTGTGTGTGTATTTTCAATCTATGTGCTTTTCTACTCTAACAGAACAGATGTGTGTGTGTTGGTGTATAAAGGTGGGAAGCACTGGGGCTCACAGAGTCCATGGGGACACACACTGTGCACAGAACCAACTTTCGGTCTTCTTCCTGGTTGGTCTTTGCCCTCTCTGTGTACTCCGGACCCTCCTTCAATACAAAGGGAGCTTAAACAGCACAGCCCTTCCGGTGTTCCCAGTGTTCAGAACTGGACTGGGGCCAGCTTGGACGCCCTGCCCTGCCCCTGCTCCAGGAAGCCACCAGCCCTCCTGGCTGCCACACCCACACACAATAAGCCCAGGAAGAGGGCAGGCAGGAAAGAAGGAGCCTAGGAGCTCGTGGACATGGACCAGGACCCCTGTCGGGGTACACCTGACTCTTCGGGGTCTCTTTCCTAGGCGGAGGATCCCGAGGGGGGGCAGGGAGGAGAGACCACACCTTCCCACAGTGTTCACTTTCTCACAAGCAGGTGTCCTGGGACATCACGTTCCCATTTCCCAGCCTCGGTCTGCACAGAAATAAACATTTCAGCATACGCTGGCTGAGCGCTTACAGTGTGTTAGGCTCCCCCCATGAGGAATCCCATTCTGACATGGGGCTTCTCAGAGGGACAGCTGATGGGGAGGTGGAAGAACAACAGAAAGGTCTTTTGTGACCTTTGAAACCAAGACCCTTAGGCAGCATGACCTGGGGGACAGGCAGAAGGCCAGAGTCTGCTTCCAACTCACTCCGTAACTTTGAGCAAGATCTTCCACTCGACCATGAGGGTGCTGGGCTGGGCCACCCTCGAGGTGCCTTCAAGTGCTGGCAGGAGGAACATTGGCTCTTCCTTCTACAAGGACCGGCACCCACGGTGGCAGGTTGGACCTCTGCAATGAAGACCCAGGCCCGGGAACCTCAGAAGCAGGCCTTGTCGCTGTACCACCTGACGGTGTGTCTTCCTGCCCACCCCCAAAGAGCCAGCCAACGTTCTCACAGCTTATACACCTCAAAGTCAAGTCAGAGCCGAAAGACTCACCTGCAGATAGCCAAATGACTCACCTGCACAACACATCTCAGGGTTTGCTCTCCACAGCCAACTGAAAGGTGGACAATAGGACCCCACTCAGAAGCGCCGTGAAAGAAAGACCTGGTGAGATGAGGCCTGGTGGCGAAGTGGGTTAAATATGAGAGAGAAAGACCCAGTGATCCACTTCAAGTTTACAGCCAGGAACCCTCCTCAGGGACAGTTCTGTAACACAGAATCATCTGAACAGCGAGGCAGGTGGTTTTGTAACACTAACACTGGTCGTCAAGGCCCTTGTGTACTGGGGAGCTGGCTCAGACATGAGGACAGGGCGGCTGGTGAGGCGAAAACAAAGACTGGGCACATTTGAAGGGTGGTGCCCGAGAAGAATAGAGGCAGGACTCCACTGCATTCAGAACTGGTGTAGGAGACCTGGGGGACGTAGTGCTAATCCATTGGGCTGCTAACCATGAGGTCAACAGTTCAAAGCCACCAGCTGCACCACGGGAGAAAGACATAGGTTTCTACTCCCACCAAGAGTTACAGTCTGGAAAGCCCACGGGGCCACTTCTGTCCTGTCCTCTAGGGTCGTTATGAGTCAGCATGGACTCAATGGAAGGGACTCACAGAATCTGCCAGGCAGATGCATATCAGTGGATTCTGGCACATCCCTGGCAGAACGCTGCACCTCCTTTGTGCAGCCAGGCACAGCCCCATGCAGATGCTGCCAACGGACCTGAAAGTCAACCTCCTTCCAGCCTCCAGAGCTCTCCTGCCCACCCCCTGGAGCCCACTCATCCCTGCAAGCTTGCTTACACACCAGGGCTCCCCACCCAGGCCTCCCTGGGCCTCGGTAAAGAGCAGGCACCGTTCCAAAGCCCGATTTCATGCTGACCATCAAATCCCAGACCGGGGAGGGAGCGGTGATGTCATTGTCCCTGGGTTTCAGAAAAGCAATCATCAGACTCGGCAGAGGATCGGCTTGCAAGGGAGAAGGCCAAAGGGTTTATCTTGGCTGCAGGCGCCAAGGATTGCCTCATAGGAGGCAGGGGCTGGCACGCCAGGGCGTCATTTGTCAGGAACCAGAGAGCCGCAATGTCCTTGGAGTCAGAGAAACCTCAGGGACGGCGTCGGACAGAGGAAGTCAGGTCCCAGACCAACAAGCATCTCTGTCATCCCTCCTCCTCAGGAGGGCCTTCTTGGCTCCTTCTGACACAGCTGGGCCACCACACCCTGCACCCAGGTCCCATCTCATTCCTATGAAGATGCCCCAGGCTGTCCTTGCAGGCCAAGTCACCACCATTGCCTCAGTAGAAGGGAAGAGGTCAGTGAGGGTTGACCAACTGGATGGCAAGGAGGCAAAGGAGAGGGATGGGGAAGGAGCACACCGGGATGGCAGGGACTGGAGCCAGTGTCCCTGCATGCCAACTGGGCAGGGTGGCAGGCCTGGGTGCACAGACTGGGCAGGTGGCCACTGCCTGGCAGACTCGCTGCCTTTGAGTCGATGGCGACTTCTCGTAGCCCGATCGGACAGCGTAGACCTGCCGCCCGCGACGGTCACTCTTATAGGAAGAGAACTCTCTCACTGCCATCAAGTCCTTGCGGAATCCTAGCGACCCCCCCGGGGGTCTCTGAGACAGTATGAGCATCGAAAGCCCTGTCTCTCTCCCACCGGACTGCTGGTGGTTTCGACTGCCGACCATGTAAGTCACAGGCTACCCTTCTCCCTCGGAGTGGCTGCTGGCTTGCCACTGCTGGCCTTTTGGGTTAGCAGCCCACCTCAGAGCCATGGTGGCACTTTATTATCTACCTGAAAGGTCCCATTGTTCCGCAGTGGTTACATCCTCGGCTGCTCACCCAAAGACGAGCAGTTCAAACCTACCTGCTGCTTGGAGGGAGAAAGATGGGGCGTCTCTCGGAGTCTGTGAGGATGACAGCCAGGGAGACCCTCTGGGCCAGTGCTACTTTGTCGCTGTGAGTTAGCTTTGACTCTGTCATAGCCGATTCAGTTTTTCATCCTTTTAACAAAGAAATCTCGGTGGTGCACAAGCAAAGCGCCCGGCTGCTAACCGAAGGGTTGGCAGTCCGAAACCAGCTCCCCTGGGAGAAAAGACCTGGTGTATACACCCTCAAAGATCACAGCATAGGCAACCACATGGGGCAGGTCTGCTCGGTCATTGGGTGTCCCCGTGAGTGGAGAGCCACTCGGTGGCACCTGACAAAGAGTCGCAGTCAGCACCCTTTAGCAGTTAATGTGCTGGGCTGCTCACAGGAGGGCTGGGGGTTTGAGTCCACTGGGAGGAGCCTCAGCAGAAAGTCCTGACAATCCACATCCGAGAAAAACACTGGTGGAACAGCCCAGTCGGACACACGGGAGTCTCCCTGAGCCAGCATCCATGCCGCAGCTGTACCTCAGGCCACAGAAGTCCCTGGATGGTGCCCGTTAGGTCCAGTTTCGGAAGGCTCCGTGTCCCTGGGGGCCCCGTGGTGGGGTCCAGAGCTAAGTCTCTCTCATCTCTGACTTTCTGCAAGGCTGACCAAGGCATGTGTCTGAGAAAACTCATTCCGCAGCAGCTGGTGGTCTATTGTTGTGTCCACAGTGCCGCCAGGGCTGAAGAGGCGAACCCTGCAGCACCGTGTGCGCTGCATTGTCCCGGCTGCACCCGCAGATGCCTGGACAAGAGGCGCCCATGAAGTCCCCAGAGAAGCCATCCCCCTACAGGTTGGGAGGGCGTCTTATCGCTGCTGGTGCCCATATTTTAAGAGTCACCATGACAGTGTTTCTGTTCACCCACAGGCCTTTGGCTTAGACACAGATAACCAACAGACAAAGTGGAGTTCTGAAAGGAATGATTGTCGTTGCACTCACTCCTTAAATGTGATGGCGGGGCGTGGGGGGTGAAAGAGGGGGGGTGCCTGCTTTCCTCCACCCCCTGGCAGCCCTTAATGGGAGGATGCACTCTTGGGGTTGTAGGCTACTTTTCATTGGCAGCAGCTCCTCAAGGTGGACGCTTCCTTCTCTGGCCGAGACTTTGGGCTAAGAACCATCCTGTCACTTGTCAGGGACTTGATTCTCAGTGCTCGCCCAGGGATCTCCTCTGTCCCTGGGGCAGAGATGGTCCTGTCTGGTTGGTGATTCAGGAGCTTGGCAGCCCTGGGGCTTGGTTCTATTATGCCCGCTCTGAACATTCTGTCCAAAGGCCTTCTGGCACGCTGCATGCCTTTCAGAGTGAAAGGGGGTGGGGGCGAGCCTTCCCTTGCTCATTTGCCTAATTTAAAAGCATCGGGGAGTTTTTTGGGTTTTGTTTTAAAAGAAGGGTGGAAAAACACCCACACCATCTGTCTGAGATGAAGGAAGCACCTCATCCAGGAGCCACGAGGCAAGGGGACAGATGTGTCGAGGGCGGACATCCTCTGGGACAAACCTTGCCCCTGTTTTGTTTTTCATGTCCCCTCTCAGCTCGGAAACCACTGCTTTGGGGACACTAAGAGAAAATCTCTTTTTCCTAAGAGGAGACAGGAACCTTCCCCCGCCCCACCAGGGGACCACGGTCATGTTATTTCATGTCAGACTTTATTGTTTGTCTCTGATTGACACAAATGGTTACGATAAGTGGCGGGAGAAAGACCGGACTGTCCACTCTCATGGGCAGCTACCGTCTCGGGAACCCACAGGGGGTGGACATGATGGCAGGGAGTTTGAGGGTTCTTCTAATGTCCTGCTAAGAGGACAGATCAAGGGCCTGTGTTGGAGGAAGTACAGCCAGAGTGTCTCTTAGAGGCCAGAATGGCGAGACTTTGTCTCACAGACTTTGGACACGCTGTCAGGGGAAGCCCATCCCTGGAGAAGGACAGCAGGCATGGTCACGTGGAGGGGCAATGAGAAGGAGGAAGGGCCTCAAGGAGACAGATGGACACGACCGCTGCCTCTCTGGGTTCAGGCAGAGAAACGGTCCTGAGGAGGATGCAGGATCCCGCTGTGGGTCAGAACCAATGCCGTGGCACCTGATAACACCTCCCTATCACTCGCGCTCCCTTTGGGCCCAGTATGAAGTTGTTTCAGTTTTAACATAAACAGCGAAGGGGAGATACCCGTGGATTTCGAAGCAGGTGACTCCCCTCTGACCTAGCCAGGGATATGTTGCCCTGGCAACACACAGAGCGCATCGCAACCTGTAGGGTTGCAGACGCAGTTGGGTTCAACGTTCACACCTTATCACCTGTCCTTTTGAATGATGTAAAATTTGTTCCGGCGTTTAATCTCTTCTGCTTTCTTTTCTAAGGCGGTTTTTCTCTGTTTGACTTTGCTATTGTTATTGCTTTTTGTTGTTGTTGTTGTTGAATATGTTTTTCCATAGTGGAAATCCAGGACAGGTAAGTCTATAAAGATAGTCACTGGATAAACGGTTCCTTAGGGGTGTGGCAGGGGAGATTAGAGGGAAATGGGGAGCTAATAACCATGAGTACAAGAAAGAGTGACTGGAGTGGTGATGATTGTACAACTCTTCTTACTGTGGTTGAACTTCTGAATTATATGATAGAATGATATTCCAGGAAAACTGTTAAAAAATAAAAATAAATAAAAGATTGAAGTTCTATTCTGCCACACATAGGGCCGCTGTGAGTCGGAACCAGCTAGATGACAATGGAGTTCCTATGTCCCACTCGGCACTGGATCAATCCATTCCTTTGCCCAAGTTTGTTGTTTTTTTTTAAGATTTTGTGATCCTAGTTCACCCTGTGCTAACCATTCATTCATCCGCAGGCAGACAGGGCTCCAAACAATGGGAATAAGGTGGGAGTCAGATAAGCATGGCCTGCCTCCACCATCACATACCTGACGATGTTCCTCATGAACTCATTCGTACACATCCTCTGTAACTTATCCGTAGGATTCTTTAAAAGCACCCATATCCCTGCCCCTCCCCTCAGAAAAAAAGAGCCATAGGATCCTTGCAGATCTTAGAAAGCAACAATTGATAAGCCGTGGTCTTTTAAATCGCCTCAGGTTCATGTGAACATAGGACGAAGACAGAGAAAGGCAGATGAAGAATTGATGTGTTCGTACCACGGCTTGTGGTGAAGAATATAAAACATATCATGTCTTCTGTGACAGATGGTGGGGGGAGGGGGTTGTGTAACAGCCTGGCCCCTGAAGGAATATGTGGGTAGGGTTTCACCTGTCAGTCAGGTCTCACCTTGATTGGAGGGTGACTGAGATAATGGCTTGGGGGAGGCTAGCCCCCTCTTTCTCTGCTTTCCCCTTCCTATTGACCAGCCACTGAGACCTGCAGGATCCCTGGAGATGCTTCCACCGCCACTGGGTCCACAAGACTTTGCACCCACTGGCCTGTGATCCTCCTGCATTTGACCTCATTGCATGTGCTTACATGAGTCTGAAGGGGGAGTTATGGACTAATATTGAGCTTTTGGGCTAGTATCGGACTTATGAACTTGATCTGAACTGAGCTGGGATGTTTCCTTAACCTACAATTACTCTTTGATAGAAAGCTCTCTCTTATACACATATATGAGTGTCTCTGGATTTGTTTCTATAGTCGACCCAACCTAACACAACTGCCAAACTGGCAGACTAATAAACAAATTAGTCTTGGGAGAAATACAACCAGAAGTTCCTTAGATGGCAAGCCTTGGGCTATCTTCTACTGGACACACGAAAGGCCAGTCTCTTAAAAAAGGACTTTGTGGTTGGGAAAGGAGAAGACCAAACACAATAAGGGGAACTCCCTGGACTCAAAGCTAAATGACCACTAAGAAGGTGCAAGACTGGGCAAGGCTTCATAATGAATGCATCAGGTCGGCGTGAGCTGACACCAGCCTCTGGTGAATGACAGCAACACTGCAGTACATAATCACGTCTGTCACTTAGGAGACCTACAAGATAAAAGAGGTCTTTCAGACCTCTTTTCTTTCCCACAACCTTTCTTTCTCTTAACTTCCACCCTTTCTCATGGCCTAGGAGCCATGTAGCCTAGGGCCAGCCCAGAGGAAAAAGCAGGTTAACCACTCAGATGCATAGCTGACCTGTTTCTGCAGCTCTTAGGCTAAGACTTCTGCCTGACGCTACTCCAAGCACACATGTGCACAGACCGGTATCCCAGAGACCAGCTAGCGGTATTCTTTTCCAAATAAGAATCTAATGGTATCACTCCTCTGCTAAAAAATCCTTTCCTGAGCTCCCCATCAATTATGGGATTGAGTCCAAATCTCTCTGAACAGCTTACAAACCATTTGACAATTTGGCTCTCAGCCTCGGATCCCTGCCTTCCCCATCATTCATCCTTTCCTCTCATGATGCGGAACAACCGAGGCTCCCCAGGACCACTCAGTGGGAAGGCATCCCTCTGACATCTTCTTTAGAGTGCAAATGTTCAAACATACGCAATGGTAGAGGGGAATCATGTGATTCAGACCATGCTTCCATCACTGAGCTTCAACACCAGCCTACTCTTGCTAACACATGCGGAACATTCTATCATGCCATCTGAAAATACTTTGGTCTGTACTCCTGAGAGGTGAAATGAAAAGGGAGCCTTCATTTTTACCCCCTTTAAATCCAACCATTTTATTTTAATGAGCTGCTACTTGGACATTTTTATGGCTATGCTGCTTCCATATGCTATTGAAAACAAAATATGGCACATTCACATTTCCCACAAGAAACTGTAGACATGCTCCCTGCAAGACCAGCTTTTCCTTGTTTCTTTTGATTGGTTTTTTTTTAATTCCCAAAGGGGATAACCAGACTCGTGGTGCCACATTAATGTGTACACCGAAAAAACCAGTCTTCTTAGCACACACACACCTAGCCAAATCCGTGTGTGCACACCCCCATTTGGAGAGAGCATGGAAGGGTCCAAATTTGGGAATGTTCCTGAATGTGAAGTAAAGCCAAATTGTTCATTCCTGAGACTGCTGACTGAAAGGCTAGAAGTTCAAGTCTGCCGGGAATGCTTGGAAGAAAGACCTGGCTTGGAGGTCAGCACTGAAGCTGCAGCTTGGGGAGTGAGATATGCCTGGCCAGAGCACAGGAGGACAAATAAAGAGGAAAGAAGAGAGAATGGAGTGCATCCTGGCCCGCCGAGCCTTCAGGATGCTATTCCCACTCAGAAGAGCTGATGCACAGAGAGGATCATAGGGCCAGCCCCAATATGAAATACGGCTACCATCGCTGACCCAGGGCCTTTCAGGGTCACCAATGGAGAAACAGTGTCAGGATTATATCCTGTCTGACCCAAACACAGCATGGCAAAACACTAAGGGTGCACAACACAGCATGGAGTTCCCGATGGAGTGCTAAGGATGTACTTTGGGACCAGGATGTGGCACCCCATCCGTCTCAACCAGGGGGCACTTCTGAAGGTCAGCCAACAGGGCCTGAGCTAGTTACAGGTTTTTATTTTGTTATTTTTTTACATATACATATATTGGACATTGAGGTTTTTTTGTTATCATTGTCCTATTTTCTTTAGTTGCTTCATCTTAGGATGACTGTTTTTTTGTACATATTGTTATCTCTGAAGGTCTATCTAGATAAGATAGGCTGGATGAACTGTCTGTAGGGGAAAATGATAGGACTGATGGATCCCAGGGAGACATGGGAGATGGGAAAGAGGGGGAAATGAGGTGGTGTTGACCGGCCCAGGGGTAAGGGAATAACAAGTGATTCAAAATCAGTGACAGGGTGGGTGTGAGAGGTGCAATAGAGATTTACCAAGACTAATGTCACAGAGAGAAAATACTGAAACCCAAATAGAGACTGAGCATGATAGTGGGACAAGAGGAAAAGTAAGAGGAAAGAACTGGGGAGGGGGGGGACAGGTAAAGGGCATTTATAGAGGCTTAAATGCAGGCATGTACGTAGGTGCATGTATTTGTATATGACAATAGGGAAATAGATCAACGTGCATATACTTATAGGGTTAGGAGTAGGACAACAGATGGGCATTGGACCTCCACTCAAGTACTTCCACAGTGCAAGAACATTTTGTTCTATTAAATCGGCATTCCATGATGCTCACATTCCCAACATGATCACTGAAAACAAATGTGTGCATAAGGAAATGTGGTGAAGGAAGCTGATGGTGCCTGGCTATCAAAACATATAGCATCTGGGGTCTTAAAGGCTTGAAAGTAAACACGAAGCCATCTAACGCAGAAGCAACAAAGCCCGCATGGAAGAAGCACACCAGCCTGTGTGACTATGAGGTGTTGAAGGGATCTAGGATCAAGTATCGAAGAACTAAAAATTATATCATTATAAATGAGGAGGAGTACAGATTGGGGACCCAACGCCCAACAATATGTGAAGCGACATCCCCTTACAGAGGGGTTGCAGGGAGGAGATGAGCCAGTCAAGGTACAATGAAGCAACAATGAAATATGCAACTTTCCTCTAGTTCCTAAATGCTTCTCCCCATCCCCCACCCCACATACACACACACACTATCATGTCTCATTTATACCTTACAAATCTGGCTAGACCAGGTGATGTACACTGATATGGATAAGAGGTGGAAACATGGAGAATTCAGGACAGATGATCTCTTCAGGATCAGTGGTAAGAGTGGTGATACAAGAGGGTGGAGGGAAGGTGGAGTAGAAAGGGGGAATTAATTGCAGGGATCTCATAAAACATGTTCTCTGGGGTATGGACAATAGGGGAGTAAGTGAGGGGACACGCTGGACAGTGTATGATATGAAAAAGTAATAATTTGTAAATAATTAAGAGCTATTGGGGGGAGGGGAGAGAAGAGAAATATGGGGAGCTAGTACTGGGGGCCTACGTGGAGGGAGGATGTTTTGAGAGTGATGATGGCAACAGTGTGCAAATATGGTCTGCATACAATTGACATATTTATTGATCATTATGGGCCACCAGAAAAATGACTTTAAAAAAAAAAGGAGGATGAAAGAGGAGCTTATACCAAGTTCAAGTAGAAAATATTTGGGAATGAAGACAGTAACATGCATACAAATATGCTTGATGCAAATGATGTATGGCATGTTATAAGAGCTGTAAGAGCCCCCAAAAAAATCATTGAGAAAAAAAGAAAAGAAGGACCTGGCCAACCAGTTCCCCCAAAACTAGCCAGTGAACTCCCAATGGAGCAGATTCTACTTTGACACGCATGAAATCTCTGTGTCCCAGGCAACTGGACAGCAGCTGGTTTGGGTGGCTCTTGAATATGGAGTCCAGGCCAAACTCACCGTCCCAGGATCATCCTCCAACTCCTAGGGTCAGCAGTTTGAAACCTGCAGGGGAAAGCCGAGGCATCCTACTCCCATAAAGAATCAGTCTCAGAAACTCACCGGGGCAGTTCCACCCTGACCTAAAGGCATGCCGTGAGTCTGAATCAACTCAACTTCAGTGAGTTGGGGTTTGGAGTTTATCACACTGTTGTGCTGCTGCTGCTGCTGCTGCTGTTGATGTTCGGTGCCACCAACTTGGTTCCAACCCGTAGCAGACCTATGCACAGCAGAACACAAACACCGCCCGGTCTGGCACCATCCTCACAATTGTTCTTGTGTCTGAGCCCATTGTGGCAGCCATGGTGTCCACCCTGGCATCTCATTGAGAGCCTTCCTCTGTTTCATGCTCCTCTTCTTTACTGAGCATGTTGTCCTTCGCAAGGACTGGTCTCTCCTGAGAACCTGTCCAAAGTACCTAAGGCAAAGTCACCGTCCTTGTCTCCAAGGAGCACTCTTCCAAGATAGATTGGTTTGTGCTTTTGACAGTCCATGATACTTTCAACATTCTTCAACAGCACCACAATTCAAAGGCATCGGTGCTTCTTCTTTAGTCTTCCTTACTCAAGGTCAACTTTCACATGCATAGGAGGCAAGTGAAAACTACCATGGCTTGGGTCAGATGCACTCTAGTCCTCAAGGTACCATCCTTGCTGTTCAACACTCTAAAGAGGTCTTGTGCAGCAGATTTTTCCAATGTCACACATCTTTTTTCCCCCCAATGATTTTATTGGGGGGCTCTAACAGTTCTTATAACATTCAAGACATCATTTGTATCAAGCATATTTGTACACATGTTGCCATCTTCACTTCCAAATGTTTTCCTACCTGAGCCCTTGGTATAAGCTCCTCCTTCCCCCTCCTTTTTTTTAATAAATCATTTTATTGGGGCTCATACAACTTCCATCACGATCCATACATACATCAATTGTATGCAAGCCACATTTGCACACTTGTTGACATCATCACTCTCAAAACACCCTTCCTCCACCTAGGCCCCCAGTACCAGCTCCCCATATTTCCCCTTCCCCCTCCTCCTCCCCCTACTCTTAATAATTTGCAACTTGTTATTATCTTTTCATATTGTATACTGTCCGATGTGTCCCTTCACTTACTTCCCTGTTGTCTGTACCGCAGGGAGGAGGTTATATGTAGATCCCTGAAATTAGTTCCCCTTTCTGCTCCACCAGTCTTCTATCTTCCCAGTATCACCACTCCCTTCAGAAGTCCTGAGGGATCATCTATCTTAAATTCCCCATGTTTCTGACTCCAGTGTACATTTCCTTGTCTAGCTGGATTTGTCTGGTAGAATTGGGAGGAAGCATTTGAGAACTAGAGCAAAGTTGCACATTTCATTGTTACTACACTGTCCCTTGACTGGCTCACCTCCTCCCTGCAACACCTCTGTAAGAGGATGTCACTTCACTTATTGATGGGCTTTGGGTCCCCAATCTGCACTCCCCCTCATTTATAATGATATGATTTTTAATTCTTTGATACTGGATACCTTCAACACCTCATAGTCACAAAGGCTGGCGTGCTTCTTCCATGTGGGCTTTGTTGCTTCTGCGTTAGATGGCTTCGTGATTACTTTCAAGCCTTTAAGACCCCAGATGCTATATGTTTTGATAGCCGGGCACCATCAGCTTCCTTCACCACATTTCCTTATGCACACATTTGTTTTCAGTGATCATGTTGGGAATGTGAGCATCATGGAATGCCGATTTAATAGAACAAAATGTTCTTGCACTGTGGAAGTACTTGAGTGGAGGCCCAATGCCCATCTGTTGCCCTAATACAAACCCTATAAGTATATGCACATTGATCTATTTCCCTATTGTCATATATAAATACATGCACCTACGTACATGCCTGTATTTAAACCTCTATAAATACCCTTTACACCCCCTCCAGTTCTTTCCTCTGTTTCCTTTTACTTTTCCTCTCGTTCCACTATCATGCTCAGCCTCCATTTGGGTTTCAGTATTTTCTCTCTGTAACATTAGTCTTGATCAATCCCTATTGAACCTCTCACACCCACCTTATCACTGATTTTGAATCACTTGTTATTCCCTTATCCCTGAGCTGGTCAGCACTGCCTCATTTCCCCCTATTCCCCTTTTCACATGTCTACCCTGGAACCATGAGTCCTGTCATTTTCACCTCCAGACTGTTCATCCACCCTATTTTATCTATGGAGACCTGCAGAGAAAACAATATGTACAAAAAAGGCATCCTAAAATGAAGCAACCAAAGAATGATAACATCAACAAAAACACCAATGTCCAATATATATGTAAAAGTATAAAAATAAATATAAATTATGAAAACTGTAAATAGTTTAAGATCTGTTTGTTGACTTCCAGGAGTGTCCCCTGGCCCCAAAGTATATCCTTGACACTCCATCTAGAGCTCCATGCTCTGTTGCACACCCTTAGTTTTTTGCCCTGATGCGGTTGGGTCAGACAGGGTATAATCCTGACCCTGTTTCTCCATTGGTGACCCAAAAGGCCTTGGATCAGCGAGGGTAGCCATATTTCATATTGGTGCCAGCCATATGATTCTCTCTGTGCATCAGCTGTTCTGAGTGGGAATGTCATCCTGAAGGCTCAGACCAGGATGCACTCCATGCTCTCTTCCTCCCCCTTCATTTGTCCTCATGTGTTCTGGTCAGGCATCTCTCACTCCCCAAGCTGCAGCTTCAGTGCTGACCTTCAAGGCAAACTCCCCTGGGAGAGAGGCAGCTGCCCCTGTCGTTGGTATTGGGGTGTGCTCTCAGACCTCTCCACTGGTTCTCCGCTCCCTTGCGTCATGCTGCATTCAGCACACTCAAGAGGTCTTGTGCGGCAGATTTATGCAATGCCACACACCTTTTGATCTCTTGAGTGCCGCCTCCATGAGCATTGGTTATAGATCCAAGCGAGGCAAAGTCCTTAACAATTTCAACTTGTTCTCCATTTATCCTGATGTCATTACCTCTTGGTCCACTTGTGAGGATTTTGGTCTTTCTTTTTTGTTTGTTTGTTTTTTGTTTTTTTTTGGGGGGGGGGCATCACTGTCCTCTGGTGGTGGGAGTAGGAGGCCTAGCCTTAGCTCCCGTGGAGCCGCTGCTGGAATTGAACCTCCATCCCAGTGGGCCGCAGTCCCGCGCACAACCATTATGCCACCGGGGCTCAGCCCCAATTTTGGTCTTTCTTACACTGCGTTGTAATCCATACTGATGGCTGCAATCCTTGATCTTTATCAGCAAGGGCTTTGATTCCTCACTTTCAACAAGCAAAATTGGGTCATCTTCATACCGCAGGTTGTTAATAAGCCTTCTTCCTCCCGACCTGATGCCACATTCTCCTTCACATAATCCACCTTCACTGATTACTTGCCCAGCTTACCAATTGGACAAGTATGGTGAGAGGCTATAAGCCCAACACACACCTTTCCTGATTTTAAACCATGAAGTATTCCCTAATTCTATTCGTACAACTGCCTCTTGATGTGTGTCTCATATCCTCGTGAGCTCAATGAAGTGTTCTGGAATTCCATTTTTCTCAGGGCTACCCATGGTTTATAATGTTTCACACAGTTGAATGCCTTTGCATAGTCAAGAAGACACAAGTAGACATCTGTCTGGTATTCTCTGCTTTGTGCCAAGATCCATCTGACATCAGCAATGATATCCCTTATTCCACATCCTCTTCGGAATCAGGCCTGAACTTCTGGCAGTTCCCTGCCAATGTATTGCTCCAATATACTATTTGGGCTGTTCTGCTCTGTGGCATGTGGGGTCACTGTGACTCGGGGTCCACTGGATGGCAACAAGCTATGTGTGTTGTTTGCTTCTCTGCTAGGTCTCTTTGGCTGCTGCCCAGAGTCTGCCACATATAACCACCCCATGACCATGGGTCCTTGTCGCCAGGTTTCTGCAGTGACCTCTCCCAGAAAGGGGCTTCCGCAGCCAGAACCGTTCTTGCCCTTTGGCACAAAGCCCCAGCCTTGGTCTTTTCCGAGTCCTGGTAGTTTTCCCTTCTGAGAGTGTGTGGAAATTTCCCAGCTTGTCCTGAGTCATTTTGTGTTGACTCTGAAGTGGAGCGTTGCAGGGCAGGCTACCTCAAGGCTGCCTGTTCCCTCAGTGTCCACCTCCCCTTGCAAGGAAGTGAGCGTGGGAGCCCAGGTCCCTTTCCCTAGATTCCCCTCCTCCAACCCTGATCATCATCGTCATCTTCTTAGGAATTTAGCTGCCACCTTCACATGCCTTCCCCCTCCCACTGGGGTCAAGAGAGGCCCCCACTTCCTCCCAGCTTGTGCCCTCCTTTTTCCAACATCCACAGAAGCCTCAGGATTGGCTGTTCCAATGTACCAAGCTGTGCCACAGAGCGACCAAGCAATCTGCTTCTGTGAAGACGACAACCAGGAAAGCCCTAGGGAGCGGTCCCCGGAAAGACCCCTGCCCCAGGGTCTTGGTTTCATACCTCCACCTGAAGATGCTACAGAGACTCCACACCCCACTCCTCTCCCTCAGGTTGTTTGTTGAGATACGTGACACCCCTTTTCCCTGGGGGTGCTCCGTGGAACCCATCGACATGCAGATGACCCAGCCTTGCTTGCTGAAAGTGAGGAAGACACCAAGTATTTCCTGATGAAGAGCAAGGATTGCAGCATTCGGTATGGATCACAACTCATTGTAAAGGAACATGATCTCATGCTGTATCAACATTTTCACAACTGGACCAACAGATGGCATCGCGATAAATAGAGAAAAAGTTGAATTGTCAAAGATTTTGTCTCGCTTGGGTCTGCCACCAATGATTATAGAGTCAAGAGGTCAAAAGACCTGTTGCACTGGATAAATCTGCTGCAGGAGACCTCCTTAGAGTATGCAAAAGCAAAGATGTTGAAGACTAGGGTGTGCCTGACCCCAGCCATGGTACTTTCCATTGCCTCATGTGCATGCAAAAGGTGGACATTGGAAAAGAAAGCCTGAAGAAGAATCAGTGCCTTTGAATGGTGAGCATGGTAAAGAATATTGAAAGGGTCAGGAACCATTAAAATGACAAACAGATCCATCATGAAAGAAGTACAGTGGGAGTGTATTCTGGAAAAGGGTATCATGTTTGATGAAGTAGAGGGGCAGCGAAAAAGTGGAAGACTCTCAACCGCTGTGAGGATGACACACGACTGGGCATAGCACATCGAAGAAGCCTCTTATCAGGAGAAAACACTTAGAAATACTTCCATGGTGCCCAAGGAGAGAATTTGTCTAGGTACTGTGTTTCTGACTGGACACTTTTGACACCCTCTCTACCCAGTCCTTGGTAACTCAGATTGTGTGCTGTGACTACTGAGATTTTAGACTCCATCCTTTCAGGACACACAACCTCAGCCACATCAGGAGGATTCAATATGGAAACCCTGCAAAGAGAGCTGAGCTTGACCTCAAACCCACCTGTAGCAGATTTAAGGAACTGACATGATCCCTTGGACTAAAGGCTGGACCACTGTAGTGTGACTGCTGTCCCAAGGTTATACAACTGGAAGATGTTTGACTTTGGTTCGGATCTCTTGCTCTGAGGGAACCCAATTAATGGTGGCCCAGCACGACCCTATGTTTACTGTCTTAATGCTCTCCTTGCTTTTTGATGGCATGTAGTAGGCTGGCAGGCATGGCTCTGCCTTTAGCAATGAGTGTCAGCAAAAGTTTCTCCCAATCACCACCCCCCATTGTTCATGGAAATAAGGTCCTGTCACTTAAGATTTGAATCCATACACAGCACATGTATTGCTGTCTGAAGAAAGGGGAGGGTGCAGCATTTTTGTCATCCTTGGGAGACTACAATCATGCTCCTTTTCAATGTTCTTTAAGTCTGGGGACTCAAAAGATATCTGAGAAGTAAGATCAGGTGAATGGAATAAGGTTTCCCAGTAAAATTGTTATGGGACAGTCCTTATTTCCCTCAAAGCATAAGCAAGGCATTTTCATAGTTGGGAACATGGGTCCTTTGACAGAAATCGGCCCTGTAAAAACCTGGCTTTTGAGAGACCCCCTGGCTCATATACCTTGGGATAGGTCTTTCTTCCAAGGGCAGTTTGAAGTAGGCTTACCACCTCACTCACATCTGACAACACCCTGAACCGGTTGCCTGGATCTCAATCTGGTCTCTGTTTTCTGTTTTTGTTCACTTGCTTGTTGATTGGTTGGTTGGTTGATGTTGTTGTTATCCCAGATACCACCTACCTGCTATTTGTTTGTTTTTAATTCCAACCATTTTCTTGACATGATTCATGCCTCATACAGTTCAGTTGTTTTAGCATATTAAGGAGTTGTGCATCATCACAATAATCCATTTTAGAGCATATTCTCCTCTTTTGTACACAGGTTATTACAAGCTCCCCACTTTCTTCTAACCACCACCACTGCCCCCATGTCAAGAAACTACTATACCCGTTGTTATTTCTATAGACATACCTATCCTGGATTTCATATGGAGAAAACCATACAAAAAGAAAAAACAGTAACAATAATGAAACATAATAAACAACAACCACCAAAACATATGGAACACCACCAATTTGCACGCCCTCCCTGGGCAGGGACTTTACTAGTTTTCTCAGTATTGTCCCAGTTTTAGTATATTAGCTGTCAAAGCAAGTATCTACCTGCTGGATTTTGGTTTTGGTTTTTAAATCATTTTTAATGTTTTTTAAATCCTTTTATTGGGAGCTCGTACAACTCTTATCACAATCTATACATAAGTCCATTGTGTGTCAAGCACAGTCCATCCATTGCCCTCATCATTCTCAAAACATTTGCTTTCTATTTAAGCATCGGCTTCTTGCGTTTCCCCTCCACTCCCTACTTCTTCATCAAACCCTTGATAATTTATAAATTATTGCTTTGTCATATATTACACTGTCTGATGTCTCCCTTCACCCATTTCCCCATTGTCTGTACCCCAGGGAAGAGACTATATGTAGATCCTTATAATCAGTTCCACCTTTCCACCTCACCTTCCCTCCACTTTATTGGTATCGCCACTCTAATCACTGATCCTGAAGGAATCATCTGTCCTGGATTCTCTATGTTTCTGGCTCCTATCTGTACCAGTGTGCATCCTCTGGTCTAGCCGGATTTGTAAGGTAGAGTTAGGCTCATCATAATGGGAAGGAGGAAGCACTGAAGAACTAGACATGATCATTTTAAAGTAACTTCAAAGCAGATCCTTAAACTAATGAAAACAGAACATTTTTAGAAAACAAAACATTTTGCACAACTGTGTCTGCTGGTCATTTGAACTTTTCGAGAATGATCTTAAATGAATGCTAGTTTAATTTTTTTTTTTTATTCTGACTAGGACACATAGGATGTGGGATGCATTTTACATATAAACTCCAATCTTCACTATCACCTGATTGGCCAAAATACTCAGCCCCATTTGCAAATAAAATAACTGAATTCCAAGAGGCTAAGATATTTGTCGCAGACTACTCTGGTAAAACATGACATTGACAGTCTTTAAGCCCCCATTGGCCTATCTTCAGAAGCTGGCATTCTTCCTGCCCCTGGTTCTGAGACCCGTGAGTAGAAGCTGCCTGAGCCAGGGGGGTGATGCCCCTCCGCTAGTACTGGCATGCAGTTCTTGTTCCACACAATCCCAGTCAGAGGACCTGGAAGCCAAACTGGGTGTGCTGCCATCTGTACTTCAATTAGAAAACACTTCCCTGGATGGCACAGGGTGCTCAGCTGCTCAGCAAAAGGTGGACCGTTCGGACTCACCCTGAGCAGCTCTGAAGAAATCACTCTGCAACCCCTGTGGTTGCCACACTTTGAAACCCAAATAACCGCACATTGGACGTGTGACCGCCACCCACTGGTGGTGCGGTAGTTACAAGTTGGGCTGTTGACTGTGAGGTCCAGAGTTCAAATCCACCCCCCCCCCTCCGTGAGCGAAAGACGGGGTGTTCTACTCCTGTGAAAAGTTACATCCTCAGAAATTCACAGGAGCATTTTGACCTCATCCAATTAGATGAGGCACGATTAGAGCCCCAAAACTCAATCGTATTGAGTTTGGTTTACTTTGTTTGTTTGACTGTTTGGGGTTTGTTGATCACCAGCAGAAACACAAGGCTTCTGAAGCAATTCCCATTTAGCTCTTGGCTGACGAAACTAAGAAGAGGAAGAAGGTCCACATCTTAGGAATGATCTGGAAAGGGGCCCCATTCTCCCCTTAAAGATGAGGTGGAGATGAAGGCCAGGACCAAAAAATAAATAAAAGTGAATGAGGCTAGAAGTCCCATGGTTTGGGGGGCATCCTGCTGTGTCCCCTCCTTTACTGGGATTTAAGGTGGTTGTGTGGGCACTTGGAATCACCCAGAACCTCCTCGGAGCCTGCTGGGGATGTGAGCCTGAGCTTGTCCATCTGACCTCCAGAGCCAGTTCCATTCCGTAAACATCCACAGGCCAGACCAAGAAAGGCGTATTTGCAGACAAATATTGCCATACTATCATTGTGTTTATTTTTGCCTATTCCGTTTCTCAGGGAAACAGGAACTGCAAGAGAAAGGAATGTTTTGGTTGTGGTTGGGCAGGTTTAGAATCATTTTTCTAAATCTGCTCCCAGTGTTTTTCCGAGACATACACACACAAAAAAAAATTAAAATAAAAGGAGAAGAAGAAGAAAGAAAGAAAAAGGAGGCTGCAACATAGCCAGTTCTGGGATGAGGTTCGAAGGGCAGAGAGTCGTGAGACCACAGGCCTCGGTCAGCCATCACTGATGAAGTTCCTCCCAGCAGGCAGGCAGTATCTAAGGTTGGTCCAAGAATTGGCCAGAGCTTCCACTCACCTGACACCGGAGAAACTAGATGGTGCCCAGCTACAGCCGCTGACCACTCTGACTGAGATCACAACAGAAGGATCTGGGCAGGATAGGAGAGAAAAACTAGAACGGAATTTAAATTATCCTAAAAAGACCAGACTTGCTGGTCTGGGAGAGACACACTTCTTACTCAGAACTGAAACTATTCCCTAAATCTATGAGATGAACACTCATATCTGTGGGACATGTGCTCCTTAAAACAATCCAGAATTGGTGACCAAACAGGCAACGCTGCCCCTAAAGCCAAGATGAAAAGGCAGGAAAACCAGACAAACAGAAACAGGAAACAGGCCTGGGGATGGGCCAAGTGCTGATACATAACAGAACCCGAACCATTTGTGTAGAAATGATTACATGGGAATGTCTTTGTTCCACAAATCTTCACCCGATGCACAGTAAATGAATGAATAAAGCTGGGCGCTGTAGCAGAGGGCATCTAGACTCTGTGCTGAACAGTGGTGAATGGTGAGGCCATTGACTGAGATCAGGACACGGAGAAAGGAGAGGAGACAGGCAGACCTGTGTTAGGAGAGGCCAGGAAGTTCAAAGATGATCTTTGGCAGGCACTAAGACGTGAGCCTCCCCCTCGCACAGCTCTGTGAGGGAGACGGGCCTTAATGAAGCAATTTCACGTACAATTCTAAAATGGCAGAAGTGGGCTGCACAGAGGCAAGCACGGGGTCGTGGGCAAGGTGAGGGGAAGCAGGGAGCAAATAACACCTGTGGAAGGGAACACTAGAATTGCTTGCGATGATGCATGCATAACTCTTTTTAAATGCGACGGAACTATGAAAGGGTCTGATATGGGCATTTTATATCAGTAAAACTGTTTTCTTTTGTTTTTTTATTAAAAATCATTTTATTAGGGGCTCGTACATCATTTTTCCAATACATAAATAAACATACTGTGACAAGAACCCTCGCCCGTCCACTGCTGTCATCATTCTCCAGACATCCGCCCTTGCCCCCAGCCCCTGGTGTCTGTTCCTCCAACCCCTCCCCTGTTCCCCTGCTCTCCCTCCCCCATCAACCCTCAATACTTTATAAATTATTATTATTATGTCATATGTTACCCTGCCCGACACCTCCCTCAGCCCACTCCCCCATGCCCGTCCTCCAGACGGGTCATATGTAGATCCTTACAGTTGGTTCCATCTCTATCCCACCTTCTCTCCACCCATCCAGTAGTTCCATTCTAACCACCGGCCCGAGGGGGCTCATCCATCCTGATTTCTCCTATCTCCAGCCCCCCTCTTCACTAGTGTACCTTCTCCAGTCCATCTGGATGTGCAAGGTAGAGTTGGAATCATGATGGTTGGTGGGTACGGAGACCTCAGGAACTAGAGGAAATTTGTATGCATCATCACTGCCTGGCTGCACTCTGACTAGTCTGTCTCCTTCCCGTGGCTCCCCTGTAAGGGGGTGGCCAATTACCCACCAGTGGGCCTTAGGTCCCCACCATGCCCCTCCCCTCACTCGTAATGAAGTGATTCCTGTTCTTTGATGCTCGATTTTTAAAAAAGAAACAAATGAAAGACTGACATGAGCAGGCTGTGACATAGGCAGGGAGGTCACAGCCAACATCTTGGGGGAATGGCTTTGAAACTGTGCTTTGTCGCACTGATAGGAGTTGATTGGACAAGAACCCCCTAACCAGGACAATTCCTGGAGAGGTGAACTGGCCCGTTGTCTCTCTGTGTTGCAGTCATCAAGGTGATCTCAGAAAGACGTTTCTATTGTGAATTGGGTGATGATTGACAGAGCAGATCACAGGCTGACAGCCAACAATTTCGACACATACTGGCTTGACGCGTGCATTGCCATCTGCTCTGCATAACGGCTTGATCTCTGGGCTTCTTGTTTCCAATCCTCTTCTTCCCAAACCCTCTGCTCTTTGTCCTCGGGTAAAGGCTGTCCTTTTGAACAGAAGTGGTTGATCCTTCTAACATGGACGTGAGTTCAAGTCTCTTGTCTTAGGTGTTATCTTTAAGATTTGTCACAACATGGAAGAGTCGGAAAAGACTGTCAGGGGTCACTTTTTACTTTCCCCCTTCTCACCCAGCAGATAGGACTCAAGGTAAACTAGGTCATGAGAGTCTTTATATTCAGTGCTTAAAATCCCAAGGAGAGCCTGTCAGACACTACAGACCAAGGGGAGGCTTTTTAAGCAGCTGATGGAGTGTGTCTGTTCTTTCCGGAGTGAACCTTTTAAAATGCTTATAACAAGGCCTATCTCCCTGGCTGCCCCATTTCTGTCAAAGGCTTCATCATGCTCTCTGCTCTTGGCCAGGGTATTGAGCATCTGAATCCTGCTAGTTAGCATTTGCTATCCCCTGCCCACCATTGACCCAGGGTCACCTTGACCCAGAGATCATGGCGGTAAAGGGGAGAAAACAGCATCCAGCGGCATCCTATCATGCGCCACCCTAACTGTTTCCCGGAAGAGGGTGCAATGTGCTTGAGTGAGATACATACTTCTCCTTGATTTAAAGTCAATACCTTATGTTACAGGATAAGTAAGTAGTTCAAGGGGACAAAGAGCTGGGGACAAAGCTAGAGATGATTGAGTGGATGGATGGATGGATGGATGGATGGATGGATGGATGGATGGATGGATGAGTGGGTGAGTGGGTAGACAGATGGGTGAATAAACAGGCAGATAGATAGCTCTAGCCATCTATCTAGTTCAGGTCCCAGGGTGGAACTGTGAGTTACTAACCTAAAGGTTGGCAGTTCTAACCCACCCAGCAGCAACATGAGGAAAAGGACCTGCTAGGCAATCTGCTTCTCTAAAAATTCTTATCAAGAAAGTCCTTTGACCGTTAAAGTGCAGTGTAGTAACAATGAAATATGCACCTTTCCTCTAGTCCTCAAATGCTTCCTCCCACCCACTATCATGCTCCTGGTTCTACCAGACAAGTCTGGCTAGGACAGGGGATGTACACTGGAGTCGGAAACATGGGGAATTTAGGATGGATGACCCCTCAGGACAAGTGATGGGAGTGGTGATACTGGGAGGGTGGAGGGATGGTGGAGTAGAAAGGGGGAACCAATTTCAGGGATCCACATGGGGGCATGGCCAACAGAGAAGTGAGTTAAGAGACACATTGGACCATGTACGATATGAAAAAGCACTAGCAGATTTTAAATTATTAAAGGTTCATGGGGGGGGGGGAGGAGGGAAGGGAAATCTGGGGAGCTGGAACTGGGGACCTAAGTGGAGGGAGGATGTTTTGAGAGTAATGAGGGCAACAAGTGTGCGAATGAGGCCTGCATACAAATGATATATGTATGGATCGTGAGGAGAGGTGTATGAGTACCCAATAAAATGATTCGTTAAAAAAGGGGGGAATGGGGAAAGAAGAGCTTATACCAAGGGCTCCAGTGGAAAATGTTTGGAAATGAATGTGGCAACATGTGTGCAAATGTGCTTGAAACAGATGATGTATGAAGTATTATAATAACTGTAAGAATCCCCCATGAAATTATTTTTTTTAAAAGGAGAAAGTTCTTTGGAGCCATTCTCCTATAATGTGACAGACAGAGTCACCTCAGTCTGAATCCATGGAATGAGGTTGGAGATGGATATAGATAATAGGCCCTCTTCAGATTCAGGTAGCTGATGCCATTAGGTGAGGTGGCAAGCAGAAGGATTACAAGCCAGTGGTGCAGAGTCACATGGATCCAAGGTTAGTGGAGATATGGCAGGGCTCAAGTGTCAGGAGCCTCTGATACACACATTACAGGTTCAACAGGTGCAGTTGTACAATGATAATTATTATTTATCATACTATGGACATAGAGAGCATGAGGGCAAGAGACACAATAAGAGCCAGGCACATTTCACATCCGGGTAACATGCTCACCTCCACCCCGCTGGGTGGTCCACCTGGAGAGAGAGAGAGAGAGAGAGAGAGAGAGAGAGAGAGAGAGAACATTAATTTTCCCCATTTAAATAGCCTTATCGTCACAGGTCGGGACATATCACAAGAGGGGGCTGTCTTAAAGGCTATAGGATGATAATGGCTTAGGGATGCCTACGTGACTTAGGGGAGAGGGATGTGATAAGGGAAGACCTCGGACTCCTGGGGGTAGACAAACAGGTCTGTCTGGTTAGGAGTCATTGACAATGGCCCTTGAATCCCACCCATAGACCTCCAGGGAAGTGACCCATCATCCTAACAGCAGCGGAATCAGCTTTACCATGACTTACGAAAAGCCCTCAGATAACTGGGAGCTTCAGGAAGAATAGCTGGGTTAACTTGCCCACTAAATGCTGGTAAATAACTTGCTTAATATTTTGGAGTATGTAATTGTGGAAAAGTCCTGTTTTTAATCCCACACCCAAGGTCAGCAGCAGAGTCCCAGCAAGCAGGAAGGTGAAGTCACTGAGAGAGAGAGAGAGACAGAGAGAGAGAGAGACAGAGAGAGAGAGAGAGAGATCACCTCTGTTCATTTTGCTCTTGTTCCAAAGGAATATGGCATCAAGAAGTGCCATCAGGCTGTGACTTGTTAGACTCCATCCCTCACCTGAAGTGTCTAGTTGACAAAATCCCTAACTACCACAGCACTGAAGCTGAGACATGAATCCCAGTTTGCCCAGCTTCAGAGCTCAAACCGTCCCATCATCCATCAGTCTTGTCCTAACTAGTCTCTCCCACTCTACTCCAATACCATCAAATGTGTACACACCCACTGTTCTGGGTATTTGTGGAGCATAGCATCTAATGGCTGCTAGCATGATTATCCAGAGGGACTGACTGCCTTACCATCTGGTAGAAAGCAGGATGGGGCTGTGGGCAAAAGCTCTGGATGAGTGATCTTAGGCAAGCTATTTCACCTCTGTTAGCTTTCATGTCCTCCTCTGTTAAGTGGGGATAATAACAAGAGCTGCCTCAGAAATGTAAGAATGTTGGTCAGCTGTTCGAGACCACCAGCCACTCCTGGGGAGAATGATGAGGTTTTCCACTCCCATGAAGCTACAGTCTTGGAAACCCACAGAAGCAGTTCGACCCTGTCATGAATCAGAATCTGCTCTATGGCAGTGACCCTGGAGTTTGGTGTTGTAGGTTAAATGTTGGACTGCTGAGTACGAGGTGAGCAGTTCAAACCCACCAGCTCTTCCTCAGGAGAAAGATGAAGGAAGCTGTTTTCTCCCATAAAGATGCACATTTTCAGACGATCTCTAGGTTGATATACATCAGGATCAATTTGATGGCCGTGGGTTTGTGGTGGTGCTGGTGTCTTGCTTTACCTCAAAAAATGATTGGCACATTCATTGAGGAAGCATCTGTAAAAAAGGCAATATATGTGAATGAGGCAATATAGCCAAGCACCTCCACTTCTTTTGGCTTCTTGGGAGCCTGTGGGAACAGATGGATTGACACAGCGAGTGCAACAAGAGGCTCAAACGTTAGAACAGACGTGAGGAGGGCCCAGGACAGGAGGGCATCTCCTTCTGTTGTGTGTCAGGTCACTCCGAGTTGGAACCGACTCGCTGTTACCTTACAACCACAACTCAGCACAGGTCTTGCCCACAGGAAGTGCACCAACAAACCAACAAATACAAGAACCCAAGGGCTTTGACCGCTTCGGCTTCCAGAAAGATCTTTCTAAAACCTGCTTTCTATGTGCTCACCCAAAAGCACTCAATGGCTTGCCTCAATGGAATACACTCCAAACTCCTACCTTCAATCTTGAAGGTGCTCCCCCCCAATACTTTTTCCACTACCCATACTGTCCCTTATAATGTCCACTGCTTCCTCAATGAACCATCTCCTCAAACCAAGCTGTCCCCCGAATCTTTCTGCACATGACCTTATGAGAGGGTTGTGCTAACGTCCACCTAACCCCTTTACAGCATGCTCAGCATCCACTGTGTATTGGACCCTGGATGGAACCCGGCAGATACAATGATCAACAAGACCAGCAAAGGTTCCTGCGCTCCGAGTGCCAACGGTGGAACAGGTTGCTGGGAGAGTAAAACGAGAAGCAGAAAGGGTGGAGAGCTCTCAAAAGGGAAGTTGCCGATGGGATGAGACAAGCGAGCAGAAAGTTAGGGGAGGGTTCTGTGCAGATGGAGCACATCAACTGAGCCTAGAAGTATGGGAAGAGTTTGGCCTAGAAAAGCCTTCCAGAGACAGGAGGCCATCTGGACCAAGCCCCGAAGCTTCAGAGCACATGATCCAGGCACAAAGCCCACAGGCCAGTGAGCTGGACAGCACGCAGAGGAAGAAATCAAGGGGTAGATCAAGCAGGTTCTTGTTGGCTTGGAAAGGTGACCCAGCTCTTCCTGAAAGCCTTCCTAGCCTTGGTCAGCCCTTGCCCTTCTAACTCCAGACACGTTCCCGTCCTTGTTGTCTCCTCTCTCTGCCAGGAGCAGACACTGGACTTATGTAAAGCTCCTCTGAATCAAGAAGACAAGGAGGAGGGAATGGCCCCCTGCCCTGGGGCTCGCCACTCTGGTTTGTCCTCCACGGGCAAAAATCTACCCCAGAACGTGGCCCAATGATAGAAGTTCTGGACCACCCCCACTTTTTTTGTCTTGTTGGGGATATTTCTGAATAGGGCCCTTATCAGGGTGGGGAATCTCTGGTCTAAAAATGGATCTGCTGCCCGGATATCAGGGCTCTGGTGCCATTGGGTAGGGCTGAACTCTGGAGTGCCTGGGGCCTTGTCAGCAGGGACCAGGAGCCTATGAGAGACAGTGCAGGGGAACTAAATAAAACGATTGTTGGGAAGGGAAGGGAGAAAATAGCCCATGAGATGTTGTTTGTCCTCTGTGACCTGTCTGTATTCGGGGAGGGGCTCACATGTTGGAAATGATCTTTGAAATGCTGCTGGCACAGCTCGGGGAGGGAAAGGACAGAGCGAGGGAAGATGTGAATGACTGCGGTGCATCGCCTCTGCCAAGTTGTAACGGTCTGGCCTTGGACAGATCACTTGCCTCTGTCTTCTTAGTGATCACATGGAGGAGGGAACCACTGCTAAGTGCCTGGAGCGGCTCTGAGGAATCCTTGAGTGGCAAGAGGGTAGGGGTTCAGACCCACCTGGAGGTGCCTCAGTGGACCAGCCTGGTGATCTGCTTGCAAAAGGTCACAGTCTTGACAATCCTCTGGAACAGTTCTACTCTGTCTGGTTGGGTCCCCACGAGCCACCACTGAACAGGAGCAATAGACCACAGCAGTTCCACTCCTGGCCCTACAAGACACCCAGCTGATGTAGTTCTTTGTACCTGGGACACAAGTGATTTGAATCACTTGTGACTGGCACCCACTTTTATTTCTTGAGTTTTTAGCAATTGGCTTCAGAAGTCCATCAAACCATCTTCTGAGATGGCTTTTTCTCCCCTCGAAAACCTGTTGGTCTTTATCTCCATGAATCAAATAAGAACATGTGCATCTTTTCAAAGATGGGTGGGGAAATCTTGTTTCTAGCCAAGAGAGAGGGGAAGAGAGTAACCTACATGCTCAGTTATAGAAAAACGGAGAAAGAAGTATAAGCCATGTGTGGTTTGGAAGAGTCCACACTGGTTAAGCAGTTGGGTTAGGCACTTACCTACTGGTGTCGTGGTCTGATACTCAGGGCCAAGAGCCAATTTTGCCTCAAATAAGCATCAGCAGAAACCGTTGGTGTTTAGTGCATGTGTGATGTTGTCCGTGGGGTCTCCCCGTGTGCATAAGAGAACAGCTTACTCCCCATAGAGTTTTGTTGTTGTTTTGTTTTTATCACTTGATTGAAATGATTTTCTCATTTCATGTATACATACATCATGATGTATACATACATCATATCATTCCAGAGTTGCAGTCATCCCCATAGATGTGGCTTGTGTGCCACCCAGGGTCTCTACTGTATACATATGTCCATGTTTGCTGAGGTTTGAGCTTGGGGAACTACTGGAGGTGGGGAGGTACTCAGCAGAGGCACTAAGCAGGTGAGACCAGTGATGTGGACTTGGGAAGGGACAGTAGAGCAACAGTGGGGGAAGGGTGCAAAATAGAAAAGCAGGGCTGAGCCCTGGTGGTGTAGTGGTTGTGTGCAGGACTGCAGCCCACTGGGTTGGTGGTTCAAATCCAGCAGCAGCTCTCCATGAGCAAGGCTGGGCTTCCTACTCCCACCAGAGGGCAGTGATGCCCCACCCCCAGAAAATGGAAAAGCATGTGTGATATAAAGGTCAGTGAGAAGATAGAATGAGGAAAATAAGTCTACTTATTACTATTGCAAGAATAGGCAGTGTTTTTTATTTGACAAATGATATCATTGTGCTGTCCAGTGGGTTTTGATTCCTACTGACCCCAGGTGATGAAAATAGGACTTCCCTGAAGCGGGTTCTTAGCTGTCATCTTTCTGGGAACAAATCTCCAGGGATTTCACCGAGGTAGCAGCAGGGTGGACTGAAACTCACAACTTCTCAGTCCATTGCCAATGTTTCACCATTGTGCCAAACAGGCTCATCAGATCGTAGGGATCCTACAGATGCTGATTTTGGATTCGCTACACAATTTATATAAATTTATACACACACAAGGGAACTTCTACAAGTTCATGAAAAGATTGCATTCTAATTTCATTCTAATTGTCCATAAATTTTTTGAAGTGCCCCCCCCACTGCTATAAATATAATTGATATCACTTTAAAGCCATGGAGGGAGAGCAGATGAAGAAATTGAAGTGTCTCCTATCGTCAGGAATGGATCAAACAGGTCATGGAGATGCACTGGTAATTACTGGTGACTGGAATGGGAAGGTTGACAGCAAAGAAGAAAGATTGGTAGTGGAAAAGTGTGGCTTTGCTGATAGAAATGACCCAAGAGATTATTATATCATCCAATTTTGCCAGGATCACACCCTTCAGTGTGAATTAGAACCCAATGTAAAGAAAAGAACAATTCTCACTACGGGACCAATAGGTAGCATGATCATACATGGAGAAATGATTGAAGTTGTCAAGGATTTCATCTTGCCTAGTTTCACAATCAGCACTCAGGAAGTGTACTGTGCAGATTACAGGACACCTTGCATTAGGTCTTCTGCACAAGGCTTCTTTACAGTGTTGAAAAGCAGGGATATTACTTTGAGGACTAACATGCGCCTGACCCAAGCTATGGTATTTTCAGTTGCTTCATATGCGTCTGCAAGTTGGACTTGAATAAGAAAGGCCAACTCTATGCACTTGAAGTATGGTGCTGGCAAAGAATAGTAAAAGTACCATGGACTGCCAAGAAGACAAACAAATCTGTCTTAAAAGAATACAACCAGAGTGCTCCTTCGAAGGATTAAGATGGTGAGACTTTGTCTCACGTACTTTTGACATGTTATTAGGAGATAGTAGTCCCTGGAAAAGGACATTGGGCTTGGGGAAGCAGAGAGGCAGCGAAAAACAGGAATACCCTCAACAAGAAATAACACAAAAGAGCTCTTTAAAGTGTTGAGAACAAAGAGGCCACTCTGCAGACTAAGGTGCCCCTGTCCAAAGCTGCAGTATTTTCAGTCACCTCGCAGGCATCCAAACACCGGCCAATGGACAAGGAAGACCAGGGAGTAACTGGTGTCTTTGAATTATGGAGTTGGAAAAGAAAATCGACTATATGGTGGACTGCCAGAATATCAAACAAATTTGCCATGGGGGAAGTTGAGCCGGAATGCTCCTTGAAATTCATCATGGTGAGACTTAAAATTCACACTTCGGACAGGTTACCTGGAGGGATGGGTCATGCTAGATAAAGTGAGGGTCATCTAAAAAGGGGAAAGCCCTCTGTGAAATAAACTGATCCAGTGGGCTCAGAAACAGCCACAATAGGGAGCCCAGTGACTCACCAGGCAGTGTGTTGTTCTGTTGTTCAGAGGCTGTGTGCATTGGAACCAACTTGATGGCCTCTAACATCTATGGAGAAAGAGAATGATGAAACAAAGCAAATGTGATAGACTGTTTATGTTTTGGAGAATATGAGTAAAGGGGGTGGTAAGATTCAACTGCCTCAACCCATAGCAGAACCCATATCTAATTTTGTGTTAACCCCGGTGAAGCTGTTGTTAAAATGGCACTTGTAATGCAGGGTCTCTACAAGGTGGATGGCTGGATAGTTGCTCAGTGTGGAAATCACAAACTTGCATTCTTTAATCTTTTTTAATATTCATCTACACAACAGCATGTTCCTTCCAGACATAGGTATAAAAAATTAGATGGAACTATGCTTGTAATAAAAGTGAAGATTATTGCAAGTGAGGACACCAACCAAGAAGCAAAATGGATATGCCTTAAATAACAGGTGAGGGTTTTTTCAGTTATTACTTAATAATTTTCATTAACATTTTAAAATTTGTTATAACAGTAGCAGGAAAAAAAGAGTAGCAAAAAAATAAAATTTGTTATAACATAGTTTTGGGTATTCCTTTTCTTTTTCTTACTTAAGTACTAACTGTATGGACTAATAAAGTACCTTTTGATATATCGCAAATAGAAAATGTTTTGAAAATGATGGTGACAGCAAACGTATCAATGTGCTTAACACAGTGGCTGCTTGGATAGACTGTGATAAGAGTAGTATGAGCCCCCAATTAACAAACGAACAGACAGTCCTTAGGGTAGCAAACCTGTGGTTAAATTATTTGAATCTCACCACTAGATAAAGGGCACATGGAAACTCTTTCTACTGTTTTACAATACCTCTGTAAATCTGAAGTATTTCCAAAAAAAAGTATTTTTGAATACAGACACTGCTTTTGTTTAGATGATGGGGATATTCTTATCTAAATGTCTATAATTATTTTATTTTAACACCATCGTGTCAATAAATAAGTGTCACTTTCAAAGAAAAAAAAAAAGGAATGCGGAACTTTTGGAGATGTCTGCATCCTCTCCACTGTGGCAGCCCAGCCCAGGCACATCTATTGGGTGCTGTCATCAGGTCCAAACTGATCTCTGCCCCTTCTGCTTCTCCCAGAACAATCTATCCTGTCCAGGGCTGACAACTGACTCTCTTGTTCCAGAATTCTCCTGCTTTTACAGCCCATTTGAGCAACTTAAACTCCTCCTTTGGCTTTGAAGGTCACTAATGATCTGGCCCCAAATGATCTCTTCCGTCTCCCCAACCCCAGATCAAAACCTTGCCAGCCCACATATGAGTCCAGAAAGAATGCTGACTTCAACAAGTTAAAGTCAGCTGGGTCAGGAGAAAATTTTCCCTCCACCTTAAGAAAATCTGTTGCTTTCAACAAGCTTTCAAAATCTTTCCTTTATACTCTTACTTAAGACTTTTCTAGATTGGCTCTGGACCACATACAGCTCTGGTCTTATGATTTCTGACAATTAAGTTATTCCTCAGGGTGGATTCAAACCTTTAACCTTGCAGTTAGCAGCCCAGCATGCTTACCAAAGGCACAAGAGATGAAATTGGATGACCTTCTACTCCCAATTGTGTGGAAACTAGCAGACAGCTTTATTGCTGATGAAAGTCAGATTAAATATCACAAAATCTTCTTTCTTCTTATGCATCTTTACTCACTGGAGCACATGAAGAATGTAAACAAACTCTTTGGGAAGCTCACAGTACTCATCACAATTCACCCCTTGAAAACTGCTTCACCTTCCCTCCACCCCTCACCATCTCCTCATCCTGGAACCCTCCTTAAAGCTTTCCTCTCCTATGTAGACTTCCCATAACCATGGAGACTTCCCATGACACACTAGTGTTACCTTGTTCTGTTCTTTCATTGTCACATCACTGGAGGCAGAAAGCTGCTCTCCACCTGCGCTGTGTCTCAATCTTAGACAGTCACATTGTTCTCCAACAGTTTGAGTAGTGCTTTACTTTTTAAGTGATACCCACAGCACTGTTCTTTAAGCTGGGTAGGTTTTTTTTTCATACTTTAAATACTCCATAAGTATCTAACTAGCAACTAACAGCTATTGGGAGCATTCTCATCATACAGCAGTCCATGGAAAGGCACAAGAAGTGCAATTGAATGAGCATTCTACTCCCAATTGTGTAAGAAGAGAACAATGTTTAAAATAGAGAGAATTTTTAAAATATATTTTAAATACCAGCAGAGGATCTACCAAAACTAACTTTTATTTCCTCCTTTACTACTTTATTTATACGCAATACTTTATTCTCTTTTCCAAACTTGTTATTGAGGGCACTTCTTGTTTTGGGAATAACAATCAAGTATTGCTTTTGTTTTTGAAGGTGTACTTGTTCATACTAGATACCAGGATGTATTGAAATTTAGCCTAAAGTCAGGAGGAAAAAATATATTCAGTTTTTACTTGAGGTCACCCTTGAACTCGACCTTGGGGGACATTTTTCAAGTAAATAAATCACATCAGTCTTGGAGTTGGGTAAGCTCAAGTTCAAGGCTCAGCTCTATATTTTCTTAAAAACTGATTAGATGTTCAATGTTCTTGTTTGCAGATGATAATTATAATATACTTTTCCTGCTTGCTCTATGGGGTCATTGTAGAGTAAAAATGAAATGAGATTTATAGAATGGCAGACATTCATGCAGAAGACACTACATGTCACCCACAGTGCTAGGCACTGAGAAGGAAAAACTGTAGTCCTGCTTTCACAGAGCCCAAGTGTGAGAGGACAGACGGCACCTCAGAGAACAGTGCAGGACAGACAGACCGACAAAACAAACAATTGAGCAGTATAAAGAAAGGGACGTGCTTCACACTGGATGGGGTGAGAGATGGAACCCAGTGAGCCCTGTTGACATCATGGGTTAGATGATGAGCTGCCAGCCAAAAGGTCAAAAGTGCAAACCCAGAGAAAGATGTATATGTATATTTCCTAACAGATTGATAACCTTGGGCGCCCTGTGGGGCAGTTCTGTTCTGCCCTCAGGGGTCACTGTGGATCAACATTAATCCAAGAGCAGTGAGTTTTTCTTTCTTCTTTCGAGGTTGGGTGTGGAATCCAAGTGTCTCATTATCACTAAATCATGAGAAGAAACAGGCTTTTTCCTTAAAATAAACTTCCACACACATCTCAAGCAGCATGTGAGAACTATGAAGGAGGGAAGGTGTTGCAGGAAGATGTTGGGGTTGGGTTTGAGTCCAGTGTCCTCCATTTCTGGCTAAGTGTCAGTGAGCATTGGCACGTTTTCTTCATTTATCTCACAGGGTGAAGAGTGTGAGCCTCATAGGCCCTGCTGAGAGGATTGATTGAGTCACAGGTTCAGTATGGAGCACCTGCCTTGGACCAGGTGGTGTTCTAGTAGCTAGGAACACAAGAGGGAACCTGCAGGTCAGGCTGCTGCTTTCATGAAGTTTAACTCTGGACAGGCCAGCAATTCAACACAGTGCCCACCGTGGTGCCTCCATAAAACGTCTGTGCTGAAATGACCTGGAGATGGCTGGTGGCAGGGTGGGGAGAGTTTCGAATCAAAGAGTTAGTGGGGGGATAATGTTAGACCTGAGACAGTAACAATGATATTGACATTCACTGAGCACTTACAATGTAAGTGTATCACACGTGAAACCTCAATGCTGTCAGCCATCCTAGAGAGTGGCAGCTATTTTGGATTCCAGTTTCCATACAAGAAAGCTGAGACTCGGATCAATGTAGTCACTTCTCCAAGGTTGCACAAGTGGTAAAAGCCAAACCTGGAAACCAATTGGTTTGCTCGACTCTATGGTGTTTTGACCTAGAACTGGGCTATTATCTATAAGGTTAGTGGTTCAAATCCACCAGTAACTCCACAGGGAAAAAATTAGGCTGTTTGCTATAAAAATCCGTAGCCTTGGGATTCCTATGAAGCAGTTTGACTCTGTCCTATAGGGTCACTATGAGTCAAAATCAACTTGATGGCTGGGAGTTTGGGTTGGTTTTGTGTAGGGTGGGGTTGGATTGGAGTGGGTTGAGTTGGTTGAGTTTGGGGTTGGAGCTGGGTTGGGTTGGGTTGGGTTGAATTGGGTTGGGTTGGGTTGGGTTGGTTGGGCTTGGAGTTGGGTTGGGTTGAATTGGCTTGAATTGGGTTGGGTTGGAGTGGGTTGGAGTGGGTTGAGTTGGTTGAGTTTGGGGTTGGATTGGTTGGGCTTGGGGTTGGGTTGGGTTCAGTTGGGTTGGGTTGGGTTGGGTTGGGTTGGGTTGGGTTGATTGGGTTTGGGGTTGGATTGGGTTGAGTAGAGTTGGGTTGGGTTGGGTTATAGTGGGTTGGGTTGGTTTTCTGCCTGTTCCAGAGGTCCTGTTAGTGCAATGATTAAGTGCTCCAAAAGGTCAACATATCCAGTGACATTCATCTATGTATAAGAAAGAGATTTATATTAAAAAGCAATTATTTATGAAGCTGTCCCAGCCCAGTTCAACTCAAGTCCCTAAATCCAATACTAGTCCATCAGTCCCTCTTCAGACTCACACAGCCACTTCCAAGGATGAAGAACTCAGAAAGATTCCAGTGGTAGTTGCTGAGTCTTGTAGATTCAAGATCAGCAGAAACATAGCAAGACACTGCAGCTCTCAGGGTCAGTGTCAGAGACCCAACAAGCAAGAAGGCAAAGAGGTACAGAGAGAGGGAGGTTCCCAGTTTCCCCTTGGTTATAAAAAGACAATCTCCTCAAGGAGGCATCATCAGGCTGTAATCTGATTGACTCTCATACCTCCTCAATTTGACTTAAAATCATCTAACTACCACAGGTGTCTCTGAGTCAATTCCTACCCATAGTGACTTTATACACAACAGAATGAAGCACTGCCTGGCCCTGCACCATCCTCACAACTGTTTCTATTCTTGATCCTGTTGTTGTTCAGTCATAGAATCAGTCTATCTCTTTGAGAGCCTTCCTCTCTTTTGCTGCCCCTCTACTTTACCAAGCACGATCTTCTTCTCTGCGGGGTTGGTCTCTCCTGACAACATGTCCAAAGAATACAGTCTAGGAAAGCCTGGGAAACCCTATAGAGAAGTTCTACTCTGTCCGATAGGGTTGTGATGAGTCAGAATCCACTCTCTGGCATCAAAAAATATTGACACTGTCTGCTTAGACTGGTGGCTGCCCCAGGCAAACTGTTTTAAGAGGTTGGAACCTCCTTTGAGAGTCAAAAGTGCTGACATTTTGAGTATCCAAACATTCTTTGTGGGAACTGCCTGAAATGCCAGTTTAGTGGGTCTTCCTATAAAACGGGAAGAACCTAGAGCCTTGGTGATGGTCATTTTGAATGCTAATAGGTGCATTCCCTTTGTCTCTTTCAGCTCGCAGCCCCACACTTCCCCGTGGTGATCAAGCTGGGCCATGCCCATGCTGGAATGGGAAAGGTAAGTGAAAGGATGCATGTGTTCACATCAGACACTCACACCACTTCCCCAGACTCTCAGCTCTCTTCTCCCTTCATCTTCCTGACATCCCAAACTTAAGCTAGCCACCCAAAACACTGTTAAATAGCTCCTCCTCCCTCTCCCAGGGAACTTGCCAAAACTCAACACACCTCTTCAGCTAACCTTACACTTGCCTAACCCTGCCTGGAATCACTCTCCTGTGGTTCCTATGATTGGGGCTTCAGAGAAATGTGTACAGAACGTTTGCTAGGTGAAGATGTTTTTGTCTGGGATGACTGTCATTGAGACTCATGTCTTCTACAACTTAACCTATGTCACCAACAGGGCTAGCACCTAGAAGGTGGGCGAAACCTAGGGTTCAGTGGAGGAAGTGTCTGAGATCTGTTAGTTTCCATAAAGTAAATAATAGATTTTACAGTGATGTACCCTGTGAAACTGTGTTAATTGATCTGCCTCTGCTCATTACTGGTAGATAGCCTATTCAAATTCATTTAGGATTAAAAAATGAAGAAGATAATTCCTCAAGCAATTGAGGAGTTTGGCTAGTTCTACAGAGAATTGCTAGAGCTGAATCTAAGAGGTCAGACCATATTGCCAAAGCTTAGTCTCTCTGTACGTCTTGGCTCAGTTCCTTGTTACTTGACTTTGTCGTATGATACTCATCAAGGTAGTGGGCAGGCCACACTGTCCCAGAAGGACAAATGACCTGTATGTCCCCACTGTCTCTATAGTTCATTTCATGGAAAATGCTTGATCAATCTTGCCTTCTTTAGTGCTCACTCACTCCTAAAGCAGGGGTGATGAATTCAACCCCACTCAAGCTACATGAGCCAGCATCCACTCAGGAAAGAAAACTGCCCCTAGATACAAAAATGAGGGCTATGGCAGTGTGGTGGGATATCACAACCCTTTACTCAAGCCTCTGGCTCAAGCAGAACCAAGTGAGAACACATAGTGCTCAAGTAGAAAGCAAATGTTTTGAGAATGATGATAGCAACAAATGTACAAGTGTACTGCACATGATAGATGGATGGATGGATGGATGGATGGATGGATCGGATGGATGGTGATAAGAGCTGTATGAGTCCCCGATAAAATTATTTTTAAAAAAAAGAATGTAAGTATTCTGTGCCTACCATCCACATTGGAGGTATCTGAACCCAGCACAGTGGTCCAACACAGTGGGTCTAAGAAAGAGAAACTCTCCCTTTGACTCGATCTGGGCAGCCATTGGTAACAATTCTGCACCGGGCACCTTTTCATTCCCCACTCTGTCATGTCTTTTGTAGGCTCTCTGCCCACCTAAACTCTTGTTGCTGCTGCTGTTGTGTTAGGTGCCTTCAAGTCCTTTCCAACCCACAGCAAACCTGTGCACAGCAGAACAGAACCCAACCCAGTCCTGCTCCAATCTCACAACTGTCCCCATGCTGTGCAAAGTCAAGGGACTCGCAGAGCCACATTCCCTCTGGCGCTTGGAGAGGGTTCCTTGTTTCTTCCAGCTTTGGGTGACAGCTAGCAATCCTTAGGAGCCGTGGTGACACAGGTTGCACATTTGACTGCTGGTCATGAGGTTGTTGGTCCAAACGTATCTTTCTCTGTGAGAGAAAGATGGGACTCTCTACTCCTATCAAGTTTTACATTCTTGGAAACCCTCTGGAAACTTCACACCAAACTCAATACCATCAAGTCGATTCTAAGCCATAGCAATCCTAGAGGACAGGGTGGAACTGCCCCTGAGGACTTCTGAGATGTCACTCTTATGGGAGTAGAAAACCCCTATCTATAGCCTGGGAGATGCTAGTGGTTTCAACCTGAGAACCTAATTGCAACCCAATGTGTAAAACTACTGCACCACAAATTCTGACTCAATCACAGTGGGATTTTGGGTTTTGTTTTTCATTTCAGGTCAGGAGCACCCAAGTCCTTAAAGTGACATATTTGCTCTTCAATACCTTAAAGAGGTCTGTTGCAGCAGATTTGCCCAATCCAATATATGTTTGATTTCTCAACTGTTCTTCCAGGTGCATTGATTGTTGATCTAAGTAAGATGAAATCACTAATGAGTTCATCTCATCTCCACTTACAATAACGTTGCTTATCGGTGCAGTTGTGAGCATTATTTTTTTAATGTTGAGATGTAACCTTTAGTGAAGGCTGGAGTCTTTGGTCTTCATCAGTAAGTACTTCATTCATGTTCTCATCATTTTAGCACAGTAGGTTCTATCATCTGCTTATTGTAAGCTGTTCATGAGTTTCCTTTCAATCTTGGTGCTGCATTCTTCTTTATATAGTCCAGCTACTTGAATCATTTGCTCAATATACAAATTAAATAAGTATGGTGGAAGGATATAGCTGAGAGGCATACCTTTCTTGATTTTAAATGATACATTATTCCCTTGTTCTGTTTAAACCAGTACCTTTGTCTGTGTACATCTTCCACATGAACACAATTAAATATCCTAGGATCTCACATACTTTGCAAATGTTATCGATACTTTGTTGCGATCCACACACCCGAATGCCTTTGCACAATCAACAAAACACAAGTAAACATCTTTCTGGTATTCTCTACTATCAACCAAGATGGATCTGATAGCAGCGATGATATTCCTTATTTACATGGCTTCTTCTGAATCTGGTTTCAATTTCTGAAAAAGTTGCTGCAATTTCTTAAACCATCTTCAGCAAAATTTTTCTTATCTGTAATAGTAATGATATGCTTCAACAATTTCCTCACTATGTTGGATTACCTGTCTTTGGAATGAGCACGAACAAGAATTCTCCTCCACTCAGTTGGGCCGGTAGCTAGCTTCCAAATCTCTCAGCATAGGCAAGTGAGTGCTTCCAACGTTGCTTCTGTTGGTTGAATCATCTCAGTTAGTATCTATCAATTCCTAGAACCTTGTTGTTTGTCAAGCCTTGGACTTCTTCCTTCAGTACCATCAGTTCTGCATCATATGCTACAGATTCAAACTCAACATTGAACTGCCGTTATTGTTGTGTATTCCCTCCATCTTCTCTCAGCACTTCCTATGTTATTCAGTATTTGTTGATAGGTATCCTTCGATCTGACAACTTGAGGCTTGATTTTTTTTTCTTCAGCCCTTTTAGCTAAAGAAGCAATGCTGATCATTTTCTTCCCTTTTGTGTTTCTAACTCCAGGTCTTTGCACGTTTCAGTATCATACATTATGTTCTCCAGTTACCCTTTGAGATCTTCTATTCGATTTTTAACGTCATCATTTCTCCCATTTGTTTTTGCTGCTCTGTGTTCAAGAACAAGGATCCCTAGTGGTGAAATAGCTCGTACATTGGGCTGCTCATGACAAGATCAGCAGTTCAAAACCAACAGCTGCTCTGGGGGAGAGAGATGAGGCTTTCTACTTCAGTAAAAGTTTACAGTCTCAGAAACCCTGTTGCCCGAGAGGGTGGCTATGAATTGGAATCAGATCAATGATAGGGGGTGGATATTTGTGATGTTCAAAAGCAAGTTCCAGAGTCTCTTTTAACATCATTTGGGGCTTTTCTTTCTTTCCTGTCTTCTTAATGATCTTTTGCTTTCTTCGTACATGGTTTCCTTGATGTCATCCTACAATTATCTGGTTTTCAATCATTGTTACTCAGCATGTCAAGTCTGTTCTCTTGGTTCAGGTGAGGTTCACTTAAGGCCATAGTCTGGCATTTGTGAATTTGTTTTCATTGTCTTCAGATCAATGTTAACTTGCTCATAAGCAATGGTGACCTGTTCTATAATGGGCCACCAGCATTTTCTGACAAATGATATCTCTTTCTACAGATGTAGTTAATTTGACTCCTGTGAATTCCATCCTGGGAGGTCCGCGTGTATAGTCATAATTTATGTTGTTGAAAAAAGTACTTGGGAATGTTGAAGACATTTGTCTTCCAGAATTCTATCATATGACTTCAGGTGTCATGTAGATCATGCAGGTCATGCTTTTTGAGTACTCATCTTTCTTGTTTCTAACTCCTGCATTCGAATCACCAGTAACTTTTCAGTACATCTTGACGGCATGTTTGATCAAATTCAGAATAATGAAATTGGTAAAAATCTTCAGTTTCTTCACTTGGGGGTTTAGTTATTGGTGCATATATTCGATCCAACAATTCAACCCCCTAACTATGTACCCAAAAGCAGAGACCCAAAAATGAGTCTTTGTCCTGGCCTGCGGGTCCGTAATTCGCAATTCCTGGAAGGAGGAGCAGGAATTGGGGGGACAGGAGACGTGAGAAATGGAGACAAGACAGGATTCTGATCAAGTCTCATTTATTTGGGAGAAGTAGACCGGTTTTATAGGGCAGGCAAGCTTGGGCAATTAGCATATAGTTACTGACAAGTGAAGGTCATCAAGTCTGCAATCAAGCTTCAAAAGGCAGGGCTGTTAACAGTTACAAAGGTAACTACAAACCTCAGGCAACAAACTGCAACAGAGTTCAGGCATATCCGGCCTGTATCTAGGTCAAGCATGTCTGCTGGATGGTTCCAGACAAGTCTTGTATCCAACATTCGCTACAGCCCTACTCATAAAAGCCAAAAGGTAGAAATAACCTGAATTCTTACCCGCCGGTGAGTGGATAAACAAAGCATGTGTCTTACATACAATGGAATATTACTCAGGTAGTAGGAGAAATAAAATCTTCATACACATCACAATATGATTGGAGCTTGAAGCCACTAAGCTGAGTGAAATAAACCAATTACAAAAGGCCTAAGATATTATGATTTCACTTACACATTTAAAAGAAAGAAACACAAATGTATAGAGACCAATGTTTATCCATGGTTGACAAGATCAAGAGAAAGCAGAAAAAGGAGGCTAATGGTTATAGGAAAAAATAGCATTGATTAAGGGTAAAGTTTCATAGCTGATTGTTGTAATTGCTGTCAATAAGTTATACAACTGTAAAAAGTTTAATTTTGTGATAGATATAATTACAACAATGACACGCAAAGAAGAAAGAATACCTGCTAAGGCTTCTTGTGTATAACCCAACATCTCATGAGGTTTGTTTCCTTGGTTTGGTGTCAAATTTCCATGGGGTATAGTTAATTTACCTAAAATTGTGTTCACTGCCTTTGCCCTTCCTTCTCATTCTTTGTACAGTGTTTGAGGTTTTAAGAGTCCCTAAGCTGCCATTCTGATTGTGTTGGTCCCTATGCCCCTGAAGCCATAGAGGGAAAAGGAGGGTGGAGAACAGAGAGGGATATGAAGTGTGAATAGGAGGGGGAGATGGAAACTTCAAGAACAACAGCTTCTTTTTCCATGAGAAGAACTACCAGTACTGAACATTCTGATCAAAGATCCCACAAGAGAATTCAGATAAAAAGGGGAGGGAGGGTAATAATGTAACACAGACTGTCAAATCCTCATAGAACCTCTGAGAGTGGTTGGACCCTGAATCTGTTGACCTGGGATAATCTTTAAACCTTAATCCCGTAAGTCATCTTAAGGCAGTTCAATAGTTTGACTTAACTAGGAAAAAAAGATCTGCCTTGAGCCTTATGCTCTTTTAAGGACTATCCACATGGGCACCAATTGGCAACAGCAATGGAAAGTTTAGCCAGGGGACAATGAGGTCCTGTGAATGGGAGAACAATTCAGAAAATGGTGCCCAACTCAAAGAATGCCATCAATGTCACTTGAGTTGCAAGTGTAGAAACATCAAATTGGTGTCTGTGGTGTTGCTGGGGAATGTTAGAATTGCTAAGGTCAAAGGTATCACTTTCAGACCCATCATTTGCTCCTTGGCAGAAAATGAAGTTATCTTATCTGTTCCCATAAAAGATTCATGAGTCAGACTTCACTCAATGGTGGTGGGTGGATTTTTGCTGTGTGTATTCTCTGGAGTGACAAAATATGTAAAGTTTAGGGGGATGAGGAAAACCCCATGGAGCCCAGTTCTATGCTGATACATGTGGGATCCCCATGACTGCTCAGTCCTGATGACATTTCTCAAGCACACCCTGTTCTAACAAACTGAGACAGCTCTGGTCAGGTAAGTGGGTTCTTAAGAATTAAATTCTGTCTCAGCATCAGACAATAATCTCCAAAGGAAAATTTCAGGGGGGAAAATGCTTTGATGGATTTGGGGCAAGGAGGACACATCTCCAGGAACAAAAAGAAGCCCACTGTGGAAATCACTGATCTGGTGTCCATTTGAGGATTGGGAGTGTAGGGGTGTAGCGGTGAAGTCAAGCCTGTCGATATGGAGATAGCCAATGAGACCTCTGTGTGGGCATGACTTTCCCCTGAGAATTCAAGGAAAACTGACTGTATTTCCCTCTTGTTGGTGAGAGACTCAGTGCTCATTCCCTTGGAGATTCTCTACTGACAAGACACAAGACTGACTCCCTGGGAGAAATCCTGGAGAAGAAGCCACATGGGCTTACTCTGATGGAACCAGACCTCTGAAGCTGGAAAAGCCACATAGAGACTCTGCTGAGAAGCTTGAAAAGCCACAGAGAGGCCCCTGCCAGTGCAGAGATGCTTCTACCACAACTGGATACACAAGACTGCACCCACTGGCTGTCATTGTCCTGGTGTCATTGCCTGTGCCTTGTGAATCTGAAGAAGACTGTATAGACTGGTATCGGACATATGGGCTAACATCAGACTTGTGGCCTTGGACTGGACTGGGTTGAGATGCTTTCTCAACATTCCATTCCTCTTGTATGTAAACCTCTCCCTTATATACATATGTATGCTTATGGATTTGTTTTTCTAGTCTACCCAGAATAACACCTCCACCAGCAAGAATGTCTCAAGGTTTGTGAAAATGATGAGCACAAACCAAAGAGGGTTCCCTCCCTGTCGTCAGAGCAGAAAAGGCTTGGGCATGCCAACTGAGCAGCTGGCATCACGTTTGAGGTTGGAAAGGAGGATGACAAAGCCTGGTGCCATAGGGTGCTTTTGCCTTCTCCAAAGGAGAAAGACAAAAGCCCAGGACAGAGCCAGGTGCTGCCTACACACTCAAAGCACACCTGGATCCAGGCACACTTTGGATCAAGTCGTTGGTCCAGTCTCAATTAAGTTTTATTTCTTTGTTCCTCTAGGTGGAGTGGGTTCTCCTCTTTGCTGTAAGTCACAGAATGCAAAGCACCCAGACCCTGGCCATCCTTAAGAGGCTAGGAAGACAGTCACATGGATAAATAAAAGAATGGGGCACATAAAAGAGCACCTGACATTTATCTGGTGACCTAGTTTTCTTCTGCTGCTATAACAGCAATGCCACCAGTAAAGAACTAGAGGGGTGATTCTAGCACTAGAAGGTTCTCTCCCTGTTGGATGTGGGAAAAACCTTCTCTCAGCTTCTATAGCCTTGTCAGTTGCTTGGTTCTTATCTCCCCATGGCATTAACGTGCCTATCTTCCTCTGCTTTGTTCTCCCTTCTCTCTCAGATTTTGACTCCTGGTGACTGCGCTGCACTTTGTAAGGCAGAAGTGATGAGATTTAGAATGACCTTGATAGATCCTCGTTGACCTAACAAAGCAAACCCTGTTTCCAAACAGGATAGTATCAAATCCCTAACACTTGGGGGAAGCTGGAAGGTTTCTTCGAGGAAGAAGGCTTGTTTGGAAGTACAAATAGATGGCTTCCCTGTGGCTATGGTGATGAGGACCCAGCCAGGGAGTGGAAACAGGAGGCTGTATGTGGTCAGCCTCCTGGAAATCTAATGAGGGCAAGGTTTCCTTAGGCCCTAGGGGGAAATAAGTTCTTTCTTCAGACTTTCAAGAACCCCAAGAGTTTGTGCCTTCCAGCTACTGCATAATTAGAGTTACATGGCCATTTCCTCCCTAAACGGGGTACCAGCCCCCACAATGTAATGGGTCCAAGGAGTCGTTGTGTAATTGAAGGTAAGATTAAGGAGACATCAGACAAGATAAAGCATGTGATTGCTCACATCCAGGCCAGCCATGATCTCAGCAGCCAGGTCCCCACAGAGACAGTGAATTTATTTCCAATCACAGTGTATGTACACGTAGGGGACCTGCAAGCCCCCCTATGTTAGACAGCACTCTCCAGAGAAACAAAACAAGAACACTTATAATTATAGAGAGAGAGATAACATAAGAAATAAGCAGTTAATTAATCTATATAGTAGTACAAATGACTCAGTAACACTCACTTCTGTGAGACAGATAATACATTGGCAGTCCTTCAAGTCTCTGTAAAGCAATTCAGGCTATCCTGCCACAGGCAGCTATCAGCAAGGCAGGTCACTAACAGTCAGCCATATGACAGGGTCCAAAAAGTAATGTATATTCCAGTCGTGTGGTGAAGCAGGGCTTGAAGGAACCTCACAACAGCAACACAGTCCATAAGTTAGGTGTACCACACACGGGTAGTGTAGCCTTAATATTGAGGTAAAGAACAAACTAAGGCGGCCACATTCTGGTCTGATCATCAAAGAGACAAGAAGGTGAAGCTCACTAAGTCATCATCTCTCCACCCTTCATGTGTCCATTGGCCAGGTTGGCACAAGAAGCCCACCTATCACACCCCCTAATTACATCAGAACAGGAAGGTGTTGTATCATAGGCATGCATGCAATCGAAGGGGAAAGAGCTAGGGGTGTAGACAAAATAAGAAGGGGAGACACTTGGCGTGAGCATGTGAAAAGATGAATGGACTCTAAAGTCAAGTTGGCAGCCTAACCGTGATCCTCTTGGAGTTCGCTAAACCTTGTCTTTGGGCTCTCCTTCAGGGGGATGATCTATTTTCCTTACCAGACAGGAGCAGGCTTCACCTAGAGTGGGACAGACTATAGGGCTTGATAGCTCTAGATGGGTGATAGCCCTCAGGGAGATGCCCTTTCAGCAGTTGACCTCCAAGTGGATAGTCATTGGTCCATGTGTTAGCAAGCAGCATCTTAGGTTTGGCGTAGAATATGGGGGGGGGGGGAACAACCTAGGGACTAGCCTTTCTGTTTCCCATACCCCTGTCTGTCTTTCTTTCATCTCTTATAAGAATACTACAATTGGATTCTGATCCACCTTAATCCAATGGGACCTCATGCTAACCTAAGTGGTAGCATCTTTGAAGACTTTATTATCAAGTAAGCGTGCCTTCACAGGAACAGGAGTGAAGACTTCAACTTCTCATTTTAGAGGCAGGGGGCCCAATTGAATCCAATACTACTACACTAACAGGAAGAAGAATGGATGTCAGGAAGCATAGAAATGACAATATAGCAGCACCATGTGCCATTTCAGGGGTACTTAGACATGCAGGGAGGAACACTGGTGGTGTGGTGTGATTCACATGGTCAACAGTTCAAAATCACCAGCACACCTTTGGGAGAAAGACTGTGTTTTCAACTCCTCTAAGTAGTCACAGTCTTGGAAACCCACAGGGTGTCACAGTGAGTCAGCATGGACTACATAGCCGTGAGTTTGGGGAGATAGTCAAGATGAGCATCATGAATTCCCTAGGAATTGATCAGGCTAAACCAGTTGTTCTTACCTAGAATAATTCTGCTTCACATACCCCAACTCCCAACACATACACACACACACACACACACACACACACACACACACATACACATGGTACTTGGCCACATCTAGAAACATTTGGTTGTCACAGTGAGTGCTGCAGTCTTCTAGTAAGTGAAGGCCAGGATACCAGGATACTTCCAGTGCACAGGACTGCACCCCATCTGAAAGACTTACCTGGTTTGGCAGTTACATAATCTGGTGTCAATTTGAGGATTAAGAGTGTAGAGTGGGTTAGCCTGTTAATCAGGATATAGCCAATGAGACCTCTGTGGGCCTGGCCATCTCCTGAGGATTCTGGGAACTCCTGTATGTCCTCCCTGGAGGGGGGAGGCACTATTTCTCTGCTAACTCCCTGTGAGACATTCCTGTGGAAAGGACACATGAAGAGAGGCTGATGGAGCCAGACCTCTGAAGTTGGAGAAGATAGGTGGAGATCCCTGCCAGCACTGAAATGCTTACAATGCCACCGGATCCACAAGATTTCCCACCTACTGGCCTGTGATCTTCGTGCATTTGGTATCATTACATGTCTTATGTGAGTCTGAAGAGAACTTTATGGATTGGCTTTGGACTTATGGACTAACATCTAACTTATTGACTTGATCTGGACTGGGCTGAGATGTTTTCTCAATTGAATTTATTTCTCTAGTCTACCCGGACCAACATACCCAGACCCAGAATGCCAACTGTGTCAAGGTTGAGAAACTCTGGACTAAACTACATTTCCTCGCTTGAAATGTTTACCAGACAAGAAACTGGGAGGAACAGTGGTTGTAGTGGAGTCTAACACTTTCCAAAGTATGTGCCAAAGAGTTATAATTACTGAGGATATGAAGTTTTTTGTTTTGTCAAATCAGTAAGGAGAAGTTTATGCTAAGGTAAGGTGTGAGTACAAAACTTCTCAAAGTCATGAGTTTGCCTTGTGTTAGGACAAGCACACAAATGACTGTAGAATCTCCCAGATGTCCTCACTCTTGGACCTCAGAAAGCATGGCTCCTCTGCTGAGAGAAGTGTCTCTTTGGTCCTTTGTAAAGACTCTTCATCTGTTCAGAACATTGACCTATGGTGACGCTGGTACTGCTTTACTCCATTGGACAATTGCACCTCCGTGTAATGATTCAATTTATCACAATTTTTCCTTGTTTCCCTGTAAGCACTGACAAGTCTCTTTAGGGTACAAGTGATGCCACTAGTTGGTTGTGAAACTTTAACTAAGTTCCTTGGCCTCTTCTACCTTAGCGTTTCTTCCTGCATATAGAGGAGGTAGCAGTAGTTGTAATAAATCTCCTAAGTGTGTTGTAAGGACTGAGGGTTTCAAGCACACAGGGCTGGGTCTAAAACACAGTGAGCACACACACAAAAATATGATTATTGGGAATGCTTGGACTAGCTGCTAGGCTTCAAATCCAACTGAAGTCACTGGAGGAGATGTGACTCAACGGACTCAGATGTCAAAGGCATCATTTCACTTGGCTAAGGGTTCAGGATAAGTCAGCTGAGTAATGGAGATGCCAGAGTGTTAATCCACCAATGGATAATAAATAGACAAGAAGGAGTTCGACCTTGTGAGTCACTAGTTGTTCTTATTGTTATTAGTTCTGACTCATAAAGCCCCAAGGCATGACTGAATGAAACACTGCCCATTCCTCTGCCAGCCTCACCATGGTTGCGATGGTTGGACTCACTGCTGCAGTCACAGTGTCCATCCTTCTTTGTGAGGGGCTTTCTGTTTTTTGCTGACCTTTCCTTTTCCAAGCTTGACGGCCTTCTTCAGGGACGAGAGACTCCTAATAATGAGCTCAAAGTGTGTGAGACACGTCTCTCCATCATCACTTCTGTGTTGACTAGAGAAACAAATCCAGGGAGACACTTGTGTGTGAGAGAGAGTTTTAAAACAAAGAGTAATTGTATATTGAGAAAACATGCCAGCCCAGTCCAGATCAAGTCCATAAGTCTGATATTAGCCCATATGTCGGGTACTAGTCTATAAATTCCTCTTCAGACTCATGTAGCCATGCAACGATGCCAAATGTGGGAAGATCACAGGCCAGTGGGTGGAAAGTCTTATGGATCCAGTGATGGTGGAAGCATCTCCGCTCTGGCATTGATCTCCACATGGCTCCACCAAATCCAGGGCTCTGGCTCCATCAGCTTGGCTCCATGTGCCTTGTCAGCAGAAAGACGAAACAGAGAGTGTGTCTGGCCTCCAGTGAGCTATTTATCTCCTTCATTGCCTCTAGTGAGATCATCAAGCAATGACCTGATTGACAGGCTAGACTTCAAATTGACAGGAGATTATGTAACTACCACAACTTCCAAGAAGCCTTCTGGTGCTACTTCTTCCAAGATGAATGTGTCTGTTCTTCTGGAAGGCAGGCTATGGTATATTCAATAGTCTTCACTAAATACTATATTCCAAATAGTGTTATTTCTTCTTTTTTCTTCCTTATTTATTTCCCAATTTTGCATACATATAAACAATTACAAATACAATGGCCTGCATCAGGTTCATGTTTGTTTCCAAAGTTCTTAAGAAAATACAAATTAGAACCACAATAAGATTTCTTTCGATAACAACCAGAATAGCTACAAGTAAAGAAACTGGAATATACACTCAGCTAGCACACTGGCACAACCATGGAATATGGCTTCATGTTGTTTCCTAAACTGAGGTTACACAGAAATTCATCTGTTAAGTATACCCACTCTAAATACATACATGTGCATGCAGAGACACATTTATAATATCTTTGTTCATAATTCCCCAAACTTGAAGCTACTTATAAGCAATACAATAATTAAATAAATTGGGGTATATCCATGCAATGGGTGACTATTTGGAACAACAAGGAAGATAAATGCAACACAACCTGATAGATAAATGTCACAAACACCATTGAGTGGAATCAGTCAGATACAAAAGTATATCTATTGTCTGATTCCACTTATATAGAATCCCTAAATCTGGGGAACTAGACTATTTTTGATGGGAAGCTTACTTGAGTTGGCAAGACTTTATAGAAAACTGAGAAAAGGATTACATAAAAGTCATAATGTCTGGGCTGAGCCCCAGTGGTATAGTGGTTGTGTGCGGGACTGCGGCCCACTGGGTTGGCAGTTCAAATTCAGCAGCAGCTTTCCAGGAGCAAGTCTGGGCCTCCTACTCCCACCAAAGGGCAGTTATGCCCCCGTCCAAAAAAAAAGTCATAATGTCTATTAGCAATTGAGAAGGTGGCCATTTGGATTAGACAGGAATGGGATTACTGGAGCATGAGTAAACGTTTTCTTTTTTGACTTGACTGGTGATTGCATGAGTGTTTGCATTGTAATAATTAATTGAGCGGTCACCATTGTACATTTCTCTGTATGTGTTATATTTCAAAACCAGAGAAAGTTAAAAACTGTAGTCCACTCTAGTAGGTAGGTAGACGCCATCGGTCAGCTCCAATCAATGACAACTGTAAGTACAACAATGAGTGTTTCAGAGCTTTCTCCCTACTCTGTTTTAGTCTTAATCTGGACTCTCCATTGAAACCTGTCCATTCCAAGTGACTCGGTGTTTGAGATCCTGGTAACATGGTTTCCAGCATCACAGCAACATGCAAGCCATCCCGTTCCCACAAGTTGTCAGATTTGGGATGGGAAATGTTGTAGAGTTGTGATATCCAACACCAAGGAGGTGAGATCAACTGACAAAATAATGTGCCCAAGGGAGACTGATGGAACAGGTAAGTCTAGAGCATCTCCCCTGGAAGGGCTAGAGAGAGTGTGACCTGCATCTTCATCAGGGTGGAGGACAGTTATGGAAAACTAGATGGGACTGATTTCATGTAACATGTAGCATGTAGAATTGAGACCAAAGCAATGGCAAGACAGACCTCATTTTTTAAAGGAGGTCAACATTGGTGCAAAGGGCTGCCCTTTTCAGGGGTTCTCTTGGAGGGGTTCTCTTTGCTACAAGGTTGGGGCAACAGTAATTGCTTATAGGGGAGGGGGCTGCAGAAAATTCAATCATGGAATAAGCTATTTATAGACCTATTTGTTGGAAAAGGTTCATAATTTCTTCCACATTCTCCCTGAAATCTAAGACCCTCACAAAATCGAAGACAGCGTAATTCACCTGCCAGTGGTCATAATCTGTGGTTGTCACCAATCATGTGAGGAGTCTGTTGCAAGAAGGGCACATGACATGGTGTTATAATCATATGATGAGAAGCCAAGTTCAGGACCACCTGTCTGCATAGTTTCAGGGGAAGGTGGGTGGTCTCTTGAGTCAGAGTTTCAGGTTTTGTCATTGACGGGTTGTGTGTCCTTGTGAGAGTGAGTCCGTTTCTGTGCCCAGGTTCCTTATCGCTAAAATGACAACAACGATTTCCCTCTGTGGTTGCTGTGATGCTAGAATAAGTCAAGCCAGGCTTAGGACTCAAACTCAAAACCTGCAAAGCACTGCCGTCAACTGGATTCCAGTGAACAGCAACCCAAAAGGTCAGGGTGGAACGGCCCCTGTGGGTCTCTGAGACAGCCACTCTTTGTGGAAGCAGGCAGTGCCATCTTTCTCCTGAGAAGTCTGCTGGTTTCGGACTCCTGACCCACAGCTGAGCTCCTCACGCACTCCACCACCAAGGAAATGCCTGTCGATGTGCAGTTAGTGGGCACTTGAATAGCCCACTACCACTGTAAGCTGCTTGTGTGCGATTGCTTTGCTCTTTATCTCAGCTGAGCCGGATAAGCAATCACTCATAAGAGAAACCCAAATCCACCCACTGCCAATGAGTTGATCCCAAGCCATAGCAGCCCTCTAGGGCAGAGAATGCTTCCTAGAGCTTCCATGGCTGTAAGACTTTACAGGAGCAGACAACACCATCTTTCTCTTGCAAATAGAATGGTGGTTCTGAACTACCAGATGTGACCCGTTATACCCTCAGGGTTTCTTAACAGACAAAAAGAGGAGGGAGATAAAATTTAGGCACTTTCTTATGATAAGAATGGGTTTCCAGTCTCTCTGGGAGAGACTCAGAAAATGGCTAAGCTCTCCACAGAACTGCTTTACCCTTACTTCATAGATTCACCAGCTCTCCACCTTGGGAAGGTTGGCCAGCCCCTCACCAGCGAGGGGAAGGCTGGGGGTGTCAAGCCTACAGAGCCTGGTTCCTCGCCTTAGAGAAAAGAACCATAATAATAATATCCTCAAGAAGAGCCACCGCCATAATTTTAGAGTTAGTGTTTCTGTAGAACCTGCTGTGTCAGAGCCTGTCCTGTTAACTTTACCTGTCGTCACCTATGACAACAGCCCCGTGGTTATGATTATGGCCGTGAGTTGTCATCTCAACGGACCCATGTTGGTCTGCTAAAGGCGAGGTCAACAGTTCAAAACCACCTGCTAGTCCTCAGGTTTAAGGCGGGGCTTTCTACTGGCTGAAAGAGTTTCCATATGGGAAACTCACCGGTGCGCTTGTACTCTGTCCTATAGGGTCGCTATGCGTCAATGTGGCGGTCATCTACTCGTGTGTCAATCTCATGATGGGGTGTGTAGGGGTGCAGTGTAGCCTGTCAATCTGAAGATAGACAATGAGACCTCTGTGTGGGCATGGCTTTCTCTGAAAATTCTGGGAAGTCTCACCGTATGTCCCAATCGAAGGAGAGAGCCTTGATTCTGTCTCTTGGAGACAGTCTACCAGCAAGACAAGAAAATGTTTGGAAATGTATGTGGCAACATGTGTGCAAAAGTGCTTGATACAGATGATGTACGGAATGTTTTAATAGCTGTAAGAGCCCCCAATAATTTTTTTTTAAAAAAGAAGCAGTTATCAAAATCTGAGGGCAATTAAGAGGTAGAAAAAGAAATGGGGTTGCAAAGCACACATAAGCCGAAGTCAGTTTGCAATTATCATTTCACTTCTCTGATAAAAAGTAGCAAATATCAATGGAGCACTGGCCATGTCAGAATTTTGTCGTTATCAATTGACTGAGTATATTCCATTTGATTTTCAATGTAGTTTTTGATAACTAGAGAGTATGGCCTGCCTATAGAATGACAAGCATCTAATTCATTGTACACTATCAAGGGCTTTCAAACACCTCAAAATTGATTATACTGTGACCAAAAAAAATAAATGCTTTCAATGTCAAAAAAAAAAAAAGACAAGATGGCAGCATGCGAGGAACTGGAAGAGCTGGAGGAGAAGTCACATGGGACTGCCCTGATGGAACCAGACCTCTGGGGGTGGAGAAGCCACAGAGAGACCCCTGCCAGCACTGAGATGATCCCACCACCAATGGATACTGCTGATGGACCTTGAGCCCTGAACACGAATAGCCATGGGGAAACTCCTGCAGCGCTGAGATGCTTCTTCCACCGCTGGACTCACAAGACTCCGCACCCACTGGCCTGTGACTGTCCTGGTGTCATTGCACGTGTTTCATGAGTCGGAAGGAGACTTTATAGGTTGGGATCGGACATATATCGGCTTATATCAAACTTGTGGCCTTGGACTGGACAGAGTTGGGATACTTTCTCAATGTTCCTTTCCTCTTATATATAAACTTTTCCCTTATATCTATATGTGTGTTTATGAATTTGTTTCTCTAGTCTACCTGAACTAACACAGTCAGCATCGACTTGCTGGCAGTGAGTTTGGTCTGTTGTTGAGTGAGCCTCCCACGCATGGAGCCCCGTGCGCTAGGGAACAAATGTTTTCTGGTCCTGCACCCTCCCCATGATCAGTCACAGATTGAATTGCTGTCATCCATAGAGTATGGACTGACTGATGTGGGGAATTCATTCACCAGCTCTTTCTTCCCAGTCTGTCTTACTCTGGAAGGTCGGCTGAAACTTGATCACCATCGGATAACACACATCATACACATGAGGTCCACTGGCTGGGAATGGAGGCTACGCTTCAACCATGGAAGGTGAGCATTCTCAGCCACTGGGCCACCACTAGCTTACCCCAGGCATAACCTGTGCCTTCATGTTACAGATCATAAAACTGAGGCCCAGGTAGTGGGTGGTAAACCTGGAGTATATCCCAGGGAATCTGGCTCCAGGCCTGAGCTCCAACAGGCGAAGGGCATTGCCATGATCACCATGTAGCAAACTCAGACCCAGGCTTTTTAACACACATGCTCGCACACAGGCACCAGACTTGGGGGGCTTGTTGACTTCTCAGAAGAGCCTGATGCTGGGAAGCAGGGTTGAGGCCGTCTTTGGCAGCTTCTGAAGGGCATGTGTCCAGCAGCCCCAGCATCACACACACTTCACTTGGCTGGCTGCCGTCCAGTGCTGTCACCAAGTCCAGGCAGCCCAAGCCCTGACCTTCTCCCTCAGGATGACTCACTTCATGTGCTTTTCTGGCACTGTCTCATTCTTAAGTGCGAGTAGGTGACCCAAGAGGGAGGTGATGGAGAGAGAGGATAAGAAAAATGAACGGGTGGAAGAATGGGGCCCAAGGGAGAAGTTTGGAAATCAGAAGCTTCCCTGGCCGCTGGTGGCATGCCAGAGAGGAGACACACACTATTCCTGCAGAAGCAAGGAAAGATCCAGCAACGTGGTCTTCTGTGAATGGAGGGAACCAATAGCCTGCTTGCTTTCTCTCTCTTTCTTTTTTTATTTATTTTTTTTTTAGGCATCACTGCCCTCTGGTGGTAGGAGTAGGAGGCCCAGCCTTTGCTCCTGTGGAGCCGCTGCTGGAATTGAACCTTCATCCCAGTGGGTCGCAGTCCCACGCACAACCACTATGCCACCGGAGCTCAGTCTCTCTCTCTTTCTAAATACTTTTATTGGGGCTCTTACATCTCATATCACAAGCCACACACTCCTCCAATATATCAAGCACCTTTGCACGTATGCCGCCATCATCATTTTCAAAGAGTTCTCTTCCCACTTGAGCCCCTGATATCTGGCTCCCCATTTCTTACCCCTCCCTGCCCCACCACCCTCCCTCTTGAACCATTGATAAGTTATAGATTATTTTTTCCATATCTTATATCATCGTCTGTCACTCCTCACCCACTTTTCCATTTTCATCCCTCTGGCAGGAGGCTCAAGGCAGGGTACTGATGTCTTGAGACCCATGTCACCAATGAGGAGAGTCAACAGCGAGAAGGCCCAGGGAGTTGTGTGCTGTGGGCCCCAGAAGTTTCAGGACTCAGGCCTGAGGAGAGTTCCTCAAGCCCGCCAAGGGTTCCCTGGTCAGTGTGCAGGCAGCCCCCTCCTCACTCTTAGCAGGCCTGGGAAAAAGTTGCTGCATTCCTTGGGTGTGTTTGTGTCTGTGTCTATAGTATATGTGTGCTGTGTATCTGTGTTCCAGTGTCTGTGTGTATCTGAATGTCCATGTACCTGTGTGTGTGGTGTGTGAATATATATGTTTATATCTGATGTGTGCGTGAGTATTGAAAAGCAGAGATGTTACTTTGAGGGCTAAGGTGCCTTACTCAAACCATGAGATTCTCCATTGCTTCATGTGCATATGAAAGTTGGACACTGAATTAGAAAGACCACGAAGCATCGATGAGTGTGAGTTGTGGTGCTGGAGAAGAACATTGAAAGTACCAGAGACTGCTACAAGAACAAGCAGGTCTGTCTTGGAAGAAGTAAGGCCAGCGTGCTCCTTAGAGACAAGAATGGCAAGACTTCGTCTTACATACTTCGGACATGCTGTCAAGAGAGGGCAGCCCCTGGAGAAGGACATTGTATTTGGTAAAGGCGAGGAGGAGAAAGAGAAAGACCTTCCACTGAGATGGGCTAACACAATCAGCTGCAACAATCAGCTCGGGCACGGGAATGATTGTGAGGACGGCCCAAGCGCAGGCAGTGTTTCTGTCAGAGGAAACCGGCCTCTGATATATACGTCACGGGGTCGATAGTCGAGTGGTACAGTGATAATTATTATTACAGTAAAGTTATGGAGAGCATGAGAGAGAGAGACATGTAAGAGTCAGACACATTTCACGGTAGCATGCTCACCTCTGCTTCTGAGGTGACCCACGTGGAGAGGCAGTGAGTGGGAGTGGGGGGAGAGACTACAAGGGTTGTGCTATAGGTACACATTATAGGAAAGGGAGGTATGGGATCTCATATGACAAGATCAGACCCCGGACTCTTGGATGTGGTTAAACAGGTTAGACTAGAGAGCATTAACAGTAACATGTGTTCCAAGGAAGCAAACCATTATCCTAACAGCAGGGGAGTTAACTCTATCTATTGTGAGACACACAAAGGCCTTTTATTGACAATCTTCAGGGAGAATATCTAACTACTGAATACCAACCAAATGCCGGAAAATAGCCTGCTTAATATTTTGGAGTATATATAATTGTGAGAAAGTCCTAATTTTGCCCCACATGCTTCCTTCTGTTGTACACAGGGTTGCAACACGACGCCTATGCACGTGTCCATGTGTGTCTATGTGCATGTGTGTGTGTGTTCATTTAACTGTGTGGGTGCATGTATCTATGCATGTTTTCACCTGTGTCTGTGTCTGTGTATCTACATGCCTCTGTATGGGTGTACCATGTGTCTCTCTATGTACTGTATGTCTCTGCCCATGTATCTGAGGAAAGGGGGGGACCACAGGCCTGTTACCTATGCTCAGCAGTGGCCTCTAGTCAGTAGGTGAACTCTCGGGGCAGACCCTGTGACCCATCCTGACCAACTAGACCAGGCCAGGCATGGACAACCTTTTCACGTCTCGGCACTGGTAGAAAATGCTAGTAAAAAGTTCATGGGGATAGTCTATTATTGTACAATTCCAGCTTTCCAAAACCTTTCTGAAGCTCCCCTGTATTTTTCCATTGCAGAAGTAGGGGTGGGTGGAGGAGGTTGCTCACAGCGGCAGAGTCTGACCCAGGACTTCCCAGCAGCCCGAGGGTGCTCTGGGTTAGGCACCAACAGAAAGACCCTTGATGTCAGACAGGGACCTTTCTGGAAAGAGCCAGACGGGGGAGTTAGTTGAGGTTTACAGGCCACATGGTCTCTGCCCCATAAGCACCAAGCCGGCTCTGCCCTTATAAACGTAGCTGCAGGTGACACAAAGGTACTACGCATAGCTGCGTTCCAATAAAACTTTATCAGTTGTTGTCAGGGGCCATCCACTCAGTGCAGACTCATGGTCCAGCTTCTTCCTCTCTGTGGCCCCTCCTGTCCCTTGATGAAAGGTGATGTCTTTCTCCATGGACCAGCCACTTCTGAGAATGTGTCCAAAACAACAATCTGAATTCTGAATTCCCCTGGGTCAGATAAGAGATTATTCTGGTTTGGGGCTTTTTGTTTCTTTTAATTTCCCTTTCAATCCTTGAAACATGTAGGCCTCATTCTTGCTTCACAGATCACAAGACCTGGGGGCAGGGGTGAGAAGGGCTAGGTTTGACCTGCTGAGGGCAGCCTGGCCACCTCCCACCCAGCCTCCGGTGCTGACACTGCTCCTCCCTCGAGGCTGGCCATGGGGCAGAAAGCACTATCCTGGCCTCCCTGACCCGCACTCAGCCGAGCCTGGGAAGCTGAGGTGCTGACATTACTCCTCCCTCGGGGCTGGCCATGGGGCAGAGAGCACTCTCCTTGCCTCCCTGACCCGCACTCAGCTGAGCCTGGGAAGCTGAGGTGCTGCCTTTCACACTGGTTGCTGCCTGGAGCCTCCCTTCCCTCCATTCAATCTCTGAGTCACATGGAGACTCTGTAAACACCGGTGAGCTCACTAACAACAGAAGGAGTTTTTGATTTATTGAGGGAAGAGCCCCGGAAAGGAACCAGCAAACCGATAAGCAGGATAATGAGACCATTCCACTGCAGGCCATCAAACCTCAGTTGCTCCCAGCGCCACCCTCCCACCACCCTTCCGGCCCTGGCAGCCAAGACCTACCGTACTCTGTAGGACTCAGCCTCCCAGAATGAGGAGGGGAGGGGCCCTGGGGCGACTTGAAGCCAAAGGCTTCAGGATTCAGTCAGCAAATATATACTGCATGTTTGGCTGCACTGCCTTCCCCAGTTAAACCGAAATCAAATTCACTGCCAGTGAGCAGAGGTCGACTCATAGCGACCCAGTTTCTATGTTTCAGGGGAGAAATGCACCCAGGAACTCCCGGGCTGGTAGGGAGTCCCTCGGTGAAGATCCTGGGGATAGTGTCTGGGCCTGTGTGTGCAGAAAGAGCCCACCCTGGTGCAAACCGTCCGCCCTCGTGTCGATGCCAACTGGTGGCCACAGGACAGGGCAGAACCACCCCTGTGAGTGTTCAGGATCATGAATCTTTATGGGACACAAGGCCACCTCTTTCTTCTGAACTGGCAGTGTCTAGCTGCGAGAAGCCCTCAACCCTGCAGGCAGCACCTGACTGGACAACCAGCCAATGGTAACTGGGCTGTCCTCATTTGTTTTCCGATCTTCTGGCTGCCATCGCAGGCTGCGGTCAGAGTTACCAAGCGGGTGGCTGGCCAGCAAAACAACGCTCTGTGCCGTCATGTTCATTCCAACTGGAGACGACCCTGCCAGGTGGGGTGCCCCTGTCCGTTTCAGAGACCGTCCCTCTGTACAAGAGTAGAAAGCCTCATTTTTTCCCCCAGAACCGCCGAAGGATTTTGTGTCAGTCCAGGTAGACTAGAGAAACAAACTCATAGATACGCCTATGGGTATACGGGAAAGCTTTCTATACAAGAGGAATGTGACATTGAGAAAGCATCCCAGTCCAGTCCAGTCCAAGGACATGAATCTAACATTAGCCCATATGTCCCAAACCAGTCTATAAAATCTCCCTCTGATGCACGAAGCATGTGTAGTTGAAGCATCCTGGTGCTGACAGGGGTCTCCCATGGCTCCTCGCTTTCAGGGCTGAGGGTCCATCAACAGCATCCAGTGGTGGTAGAAGCAACTCAGTGCTGGCAGGGGTCTCCACGTGGCTTCTCCAGCTTCAGAGGTCTGGTTCCATCACGGTAAGACCATGTGGCTCCTACTCCAGCTCCTCCAATTCCTTGGACGCTGCCATCTTGTCTTGTCAGTGGTTCGTCCTCTCAGAGACTGACTCCCAGAGACTGAGATTCAAGTCTCTCTTCTCCAATTGGGAAATACCACAAGACTTCCCAGAATTCTCAGGAGAAAGCCATGCTCACACAGATGCCTCTTCGGGTACTCATTGGCTATCTCCAGATTAACAGGATAGACTCCCGCTCATGAAATTGACATACAAGTACATGATTGCCACAGAGAAGAATGAAGCCTGGCTGGCTGCTGGCTAGAGACGAACATGAAGAATGCGATGCTTCTGTTCACAGAAATAGGGAATCTGGCAGAGGACAGGCTTGAGGGGGGAGGTGATGGGCTCAGTGTTTGATGTTTTTGAGTTTGAGGTCCCTGTGGGAAGTCATCCTGATGGCCACAGCCATCCATGGTGCCTCAGGCATGTACCAGGTGCCCAGCCCTTGGCTCCATGCCCTCTGTGCACTGTCTCATGCAATGCTCCCAGCAGTTCCCTGGGGTTGGTCATCTCACCATTCCTCTTTTGCTGACTACAAAAGCGAAACTCAGAGCAGCCGAGTGTGTTAGTCTGGGTAGACTAGAGAAACAAATTCATAATTCATACAAACTCTTTCATATAAGAAAGAGTTTTATAGACAAGGGAAACTCTACATTAAGAAAACATCCCAACCCAGTCCAACCCAGGGTCATAAGTCTGATATTAGCCCATATGTCAAACAGCAATCTATAAAGTCCTCTTCAGACTCACAAAACACATATAATGACGCCAAGTTCAGGACAATCACAAGCCAGTGGGTAGAATGTCCTTGGATCCAGTGGTATAAACATCTCAGCGCTGACAGGGGTCTCCAAGTGGCTCCTCCAGTTCCCAGGGCAATTTCCAGGACATGGGGTTTATCAGCGTAGTGCCATGTGTGTGTTGTCAGTAGAGCATCTCCAAGGGAGTGAGAGAGCATCTCCTGCTTCCAAAAAGGAATTACTGCATTTCCCAGAATTCTCAGAAGGCCATGCCTTCACAGCTCATTGTCTATCTCCAGATTGACAGGCTAGACTCCACCCCTACACTCTTAATCCTCACATTGACACCAGATGAGGTGACTGCCACACTGCGTAGCTGCCAACAGGGGAACCCCTGCTCTGGTGTGCCACTTTGCACAGAACCTGGCATGTGGCCAGTGCTCAGAAAACAGCCGCAGGTATAGCCAGATGCCTTGTGGGTTGTGGATGGGGCTGCTCCCCACCAGGTTGGCAGCTCAAACGCACCAGTCACTCGTGCGAAGCAAGATGAGGCTGTCTGCTCCCATCTAAAAGTATAGTCTCTGAGACCCCACGGAAAAGTGCCCCTCTGTCCTTGGGGTCACTATGAGTCGACGTCAATGCCATGGCGATGGGTTTCAGTGTATGCAGAATGGGAGTCCCTGGGGGGCACACCCAGTCATTGCTTAGCCACTTGGTGAACAGTGGGTGGTTTGAGTCCACCCAGAAGCACTGGGAAGACAGGCCTGTTGCTCTCTTTCTGAAAGAGAAGGAGAAACAGGCATGGAAACCCCAGTGGGGCATGGTTCTATTCTGACATGTGGAGGTCTCCAGGAATCGGCGTTCATGCCACAGCAACTGGTGGGGTGGGTTTCTTTGGGGTTTTTTTAAGTATATATGAGGGGGCTTCTGAGAGTTCATGGAAAAATTCCACTTCCTTTTTTTTTTTAATCTGACATATATATACATATATATAAACATACATATATATATATTGCTGTCATACTTTTCTAGTTATTTACTTTCCATTGAGCCCTGAGGATCAGCCCCTCCCTTTTTCCCTCTCTCCTGGCCACCCTCCAACCCTCAGGGGCCCCTGATAGATTGTAGATTGTTAATTATTTTCAAATCTCACTCTGACTGCCATCTCCCTTCCTCTTTGGTCTCTGTTGTTCTTCCTCCTTGATAGGTGTGTGTGTGATTTTGTGCCATTGACTGAGATCAGTGCCTCCAATCCTACGCACTTCTCCCCCACCTTCCCCCTACCCTTTTGGTTTCTGTGTACCTATTCCTGTTCCTGGACGCCCTGTGTTGTGAGTTTTATCTCTTGTCTGTCTGTACCTATGTACATGCTCCTGTCTTGTCTAGCTTGGGAAGCAGCAATGAGGTTGTGAAAGCCGGGGTGGGGCGGGGGGGGGGGGTAGGTTGAGGAGGTCTCCAGGAAACAGATATATTGCATGACCCATTAGTTCTCTCCTGCACCCTGATTAACTCATCCCCTCCCTGCCACCCATCTGTGGAAGGATGCGCCATTGTCCATAGATTGACTTTGGGTCTCTGCTCCAAACCCCCCTCCATTCTCACCAATGCTATTTTGTTTGTTTGTTTACTGCTTGTTGTGAATCTTCTGATTCCCATTGCCCAGTCTCCACACCTCATGATTGCACCAGCTGGTATGCTTCTTCCATGTGGGCTTGTTGCTTCACTGTTGGATGGCTGCTTGTTTAACTTCGAGCCTTTAAGACCCCAAACACTATATCTTTTAATAGCTGGGCCTCCACTTTCTTTTCATTCCATTCTTGCACTAACTTTTTTAAGCTCACCCCACCCCACCCCTACCCGACCCCACTGTGTGTGTGTGTGTGTGTGTGTGTACACGGCCACACACTCAAGCTCTGGCTGGTGTTTATTTTTGGCTCTTTAATTGGGCATCTCAAAGGCCCCTTGATCTTACCCCACCCTCCAGCCCTATCCCACGCTCACCCCATAACTGTCTCATTATTTGTCAGTTCTTCTCACAAAGTTAATCTCAGTCTGCTTGCATTTGTTCTGTTCTCAGAGGGAAATTGTGCTGTAGCTCATTCAGCCTGAGGAGGTTTGTTGGCTATCTCTCTCCTTCTCTCTAAGAGAGAGAAGGGGAACTTTATTTATTTAAATCAAGCTCCTCGTGCCAGATCTGATGGCAGATCACAAAGCTGCTATTCATGTCAGAGTCTCCCATCTCGGGTGTGCCGAGCCCGTTTTATCAGCAGAGCCTCTTGGGCTGTCTCTCTGAGAGCCTGGAGCAGCACATGGGAATGTGCCGAGAGTGGGGGCTTCGAAAATAGAACCTCATTGAACGAGCCCACACAGAGCAGGGCTGTTGCTCCATTGGTGAGTGTGGGAGCAAAGATGAGGAGAATGCCGCCATTGCCAGAGTGGCCTCCGCCATGGGCGTCAGCCAGTCCATTGCTGGTTCAAGTCTCGGGAGCAAGAAGAGAGGCAGCTGTAGGGCAGACACTGGAACAGGCCATTACTCTTGGTGGCAGTTAAATAATGTGGTGTCAACTTGCAAAGGGGTGGAGTCCAGCTATCAATCGGGTCAAAGCTTAATGACTCATTTGGAGGCACGATGGAGATAAGACACAGGCTCTGCACTTTGTCTTCCTGATGACACATGGAGCTACACTGGAGCCCTGAAACTGGAGGAGCCTCAAAGAGACCCACCCCAGTGTGGAGATACTTACACCACCACTGGATCCACAAGACTTTCCACCCACTGACCTGTGACCTCCCTGCATTCAATGTCATTGGGTATGTTGTGTGAGTCTGAAGAGGAGTTTATAGATTGGTATTGGACATAGGGGCTGATATCTGGACTGGGCTTGGATGTTTGTTCAATATTCAATTGCTCTCGTATGTGAATCTCTTTCTTAGACACATATGAGTTTCTATGAATTTGTTTCTCTACTCAACCAGGACTAGCACACTCTCCCACCACCGGCCCTGGGAGGACCCCTGTGCCATGGTCATGCTCATCTAGTGTGGCTAGTGGCGTCTGCAGGATGGGATGGGGCCCAGTTTTACCCACACCCATGAACAGCTGTGGTTTTCATGGACTGATCTTCAGAAATAGACCCCAGGCCTTTCTTCCTAGTCCCTCTTAGTCAGGAAGCTTCTCTAGAATCTGTTCAGTATCATCATTGCCCCCACCCACCCCCCGTCAATTTCATCTCATAGCCTCCTTACATTGTGAGCAGCTCTGTGCTGGGCGGCAACAGCCTAGCCAGACAGCCTGCATGGACAGAAGGACGGTGAATGCACTGAAGTGCATTTAATGGGATCCAATTCAATCTCCCGGAAAGAAGGAGAACATTCCACCATGGAACGCCACTGTCCTCTTTTCTTCTAGCTCCACCTTTACTTGATAGCTGCCCTTACTCTTCCAGTGGTGCCTCATGTACAGACTCAAAGCGCACTAGGTTCAGGAGGCCTTCCAGAGGGAGGGAGTTCAACCTCCCATGGAACGTTTCCTCCACAGTGACTTGACCTGGCTCTTGGATCTCAGAACTTCAGTTTCCTGTGTTCGATTAAAGCAGAGCAGAGCAGAGTTGCTCCATAGAGCCATCTCCCACAGAAGGCACACCCAAGGATGCTGCAAGGTACTGCAGACGACGGAGTCCATATTGGACACCATTCCCTTGGATCAAGAAGCTGTCCCTGGTGGTGCAGGGCACGAATCACCAGGTGGTGCTCAGCAGTGACTCAAGATCGAGCTGGCAATTGCCTTGCTCCAACAATCAAAGGCGGCCATTGGAAGCATGGTGGAGCATAGTTCTACTCTGGCACAAATGGGCTCCAACCAGAAGATGAATTTGACCCCATTGTCACTGTTGGGGTTTTTAGGCTATAGGAAGGGTGGGGGACAGGTACCATAGTCTGCCTCCATTTCTCCATGTATTTATTCAGCTAAGAGTTATTACGCACCATACTTGGGCTCTCTGCGCAGGAGAGAGCAGTCCCTGGAGAAGGACGTCGTGTTTGATAAAGTAGAAGGGCAGCGAGGCGAGCGACAGAGAGGAAGGGCCACCACGAACTGGATTGAAGCTGAGGCTGCCCCCATGGGCTGGGACAGAGGAACGATCGCCCAGGCCTGCGGTGTTCCCCTCTCCTGTGCCCGGGGGCGCTGCGGGTCAGAGCCGAGTGGATGGCAAATAACAGGTACAAGGAGCAAGGGAGATGGTCGTGGATTTAACCAAGTCTCTGTTCTCGTGGAGTTCATGTTTGGGGGTGGCCTACACAATGGTTGGTTGGGGTATTGGGTGTGGATGGTGACAAGGAGGAGAATGAACCCCCAGACAGAGGAGGAGGAGGCTGTCATCGATGATGGCTGCTGTGAAATCCCTGCTCTGGAGCGCATGGCCAGGCGCAGCCTTACTGAAGACTTGACGGGAGAGCAGAGATCAGGAGAAGACGGGGCCATGCAGTTCTGTGGAAGGGATGCTGTGGTGGAGTGCAGAGCCCGGTTGAGCTTGGCCCACTCCAGGCACTGAGCGTGAGGGGTGGGTGATGGGAGAATGAGGTCAGGGTTAGGCTGGGCCCAAGCATGTTAAGTCTTTGCAGGTGGCTGATATAGAACGCAGCTGAGGGCATGGATGCAGCGCCGATGCCTTTTGGCAGCCACCTCAACGCTGATGTCATTCTCTGCTGAGGTCATCCCGCCTTCGTAAGCACTGCACGGAGAGCAGGGAGTTTAAACGCTTAGAAGACCCTCTCCCTCCCTTCCACATTGTTCTCCTTCCTTGTCCTGTCCAGCTGTTTGATCAAAAGCATGGTGCCCTATTCCTTCCCGGGGGATGGGATGTGGGTGGGGATGCGGAGGAGGTGGGAGAGGGCTCCAGTTTCCTCCCAGGTACCGTGAGTTGACCCGGTGAAAGCAGAACTCTTTCCCAGTGAAATCCCCCATGGAATACAAAAGGACAACGGAAATCGGCGTCGACTTCTAAAAGTTCTGTAACTATTCACGGACAGCATGGGTCAGAAAGTCTCTCAGGAGACCCAGGGGACTCCCCATGCACTTAGTCTTGTAGCCACCCAACTGACTTTGCTCTTTGGTGTCCTCGGATGAAGGGGTGAGCGGCTAACCCCAAAAGTCGGTGAGCCTAACCCACCGGTCCCTCGTTGGGAGGAAGATCAGGATGTCGGCTCGCTTGCAGATTTAGGGTCTCAGCAACCCTAAGGAACAGTTCCACTGAGTCGCAGCAGAGTCGCGATGCGGCAGACTCAGCGCAAGGGCGGCGGGTGCAAGGTCCTGGCCACACCTCTCGCTTTGAGGCTCACCGCGCATGCACTCGGGAGTTTCTCTCCACGCGTCGCCACGGAGCCAGCCCCGAACTCACGGCGAGTCCCGGCCCAGGGGGACGAGATGCCGCCATCCCCGAGATGGAATGGAGAGCAGACGGTCGTGCTTCCTGGGGTGGGTGAGTTGTTCGTCTTTGTGTTCAATCATTTATTTTATTTTTGCTGGTACTGTTGAAAATCTACAGAGCAGGAGATAGGCCAATCCAACCACGTCTTCAAGGGCTGTGCTTCAAGTCACGCAACCCTGCTGGCACTCCTTACCCAGACGGGTCCTCACTTGTTGACAAACGCCAAGACCAAACGCATGGCCTCCCTCCAAGATGACTTTGACCCATGGCGACCTCATTGGACCAGGTAGAACTGCCCCTGTGGGTTTCTGAGCCTGTCACTCGTTACAGGGGTAGGAAGACCCATCTTCCAGCCTTAGGGCGCTGCTGGTTAACTGCCCAGCTGTGACCACTTCACCTCTAGGGCATAACCTCACTGACTCTTAAACCACTGTCGATTTAACACAAGGGTCCTCAAACTTTTAAAACAGGGGGCTAGTTTACTGTCTCTCAGACCATTGAAGGGCCGGACTATAGTTAAAATAAATAAATAAATAAATGTGTGTGTGTGTGTGTGTGTGTGTGTGTGTGTGTGTGTACAAATTCACTGTGGGCCTGGAATGAGTCCGCTGCTAAGCAGGACAGCAGCGGTGGCAAAAACACCCAGCAGGCCGGATAAATGTCCTCGGCGGGCCGCATGTAGCCCTTGGGCCATAGTTTGAAGACCCCTGAAGTAGTTCTTTTTAGACAGGCATGCTTATGCAAGACATCTTTTACTAATTCAGCCACATGGTCGGGTTAGGCATTAGGCTGCTAACCACAAGGTCAGTCATTCAGACCCGTCAGCCACTCCTCAGGGGGAAAGTGAGGCTCTCTGATCCCTCAGATTTCATCATAGAGACCCCAAGTAGTGTCACCTTGAGTCCGAGTGGACTCTGGGGCAGGGTGTTGGGGTGTTGGTTAGTACTGTTGGGTTTAAGGAACCCTGGTAGCAGAGAGGTTAAAGAGTTCCACCAGTCACTGAAAGGTCTGCAGTTCGAACCCACCAGCCGTGTTGTGGGAGAACCATAAGGCTGTCTGCTTCTGAGATTCACAGCCCTGGATATACGGCTACTTTCACAGCCTGGGGCTCTCAGTGTCCCTAAAGACAGCCCCCTCTGGACTGAGTACTCAGCACCCTGTCCTCACCCCCTTCCTCCAAGACCTCCCCTGCTGCCCTGCCATTCCCAATTTCCCACCATCAGGCAAGTTGACCCGTAACGAAAGCCACACGGTCCCACGGCAACAGAAAGGGAGTGTTTTCAGTGGGAAGCTGGATGGGACCGTGCCTTTGCTGATGAAGCAGGGTCCTCTTTGGCGAAGAGTCACATTCCAACACTCCTCCCCACCCCACCCCCCAAAAAGTGTCTTTCACAAAAGAGGTTATGGCGATCGCAGTGTTTCACAGAGCCCCGCAGACAGGGAGGGTCATCGTGGCCGGCGGCAGGCCCCGCGCTGCTTCCTCTCCCACCGTCTGACTTCGGATCGAGACAAACACCTCCCTAGTCTTTCAGGAGTCAGCAGGTTCTCAAACCCTCCCCCAGAAGAGCAGGCGTCAGGCTGGCTCCACACAACGCTTCACTGACGTCTAAGGTGAGCATTCCACTGCTGGCCCAACAGTTGGGACTGCAAGCCCACCCAGAGTGCCTTGCAAGTCAGGCCTGGCGGTCCAGTCCGCTTCCAAAGGTCACAGCCTCGAGACCCTGATGACAGTGCTCTGCACCTCTGGGCTCTCTGTGGAGCACCTCAAACAACAGGACAGCAGCAGCCGTTCTCAAGGGCAGCATGAATGCTCCTGGCTCGTATCCAGCATCTCTGAGCCCTTCTTAAGAACCCCTCGGCGAGGCTGGGCGGGTGGGGGGGAGGGGGGGGCGCGGAGAGAGAGAGTGAAGGTGGAGGATAGAGACTCTCAGGCCCAGAAAAGAGAAGGCTCTGGGGTCAGAATAATGAAAGAAGCAGCTTGAACTCAACTTTGGAGGATTTAAGACACTATAGCATATTCTGGGCTTCACAAAAGCTCTCAAGATGGAGAGAACACATTTGCTTTGTGGCGGCGACTGGTCAAAGCATTAGGCATGGGTTTTCCACAGTAATGCCACCATTACACAGTAATGCACAGTAATGCCGTCTACACAGTAATGCCACCATGATCAACCCCACATGCCAGATGATAGGTGCGAAGTTTTAGGGAGGTCAAGAATTTCCCAGAGATCGCCCCTCTGGTATGTGGCAGGCATCCAGGCACCTGCTCAAGGGGCTGCTTTGCATTTTTGTGGCCTTTTGTATCTCGTAAAGTGCTTAGAACCATGGTTCTCAACCTGTGGGTCGTGACCCCTTTGGGGGTCAAATGCTCCTTTCATAGGGGTCGCCCAATTCGTAATAGCATCAAAATTGCAGTTATGAAGTAGCGATAAAAATGATTTTATGGTTGGGGGGGGTCATCACAACATGAGGAAATTTATTTCTTCTTTTCTTTCTGAATCACTGCCCTGATGGGAGTAGGAAGCCCAGCCTTGCTCCTGGGGAGCTGCTGCTGGATTTGGACCATCAACCCTGTGGGCTGCAGTCCCACACACAAGCACTGCACCACCAGGGCTCAGCTTCATGGGGAACTTTTTTAAAGGGTTTCCTCATAAAGAAGGTTGAGAACCACTGTTATAGAAGCAAGCATGGCAAGACTTCCGGTCACATGCTTTGAACATGTTGTCAGCAGAGACCATTCCTTGGAGAAGGACATCAAGCTTGGTACAGCAGAGGGGCAGCAACAGAGAGGGAGATCTTTGACCAAGTGGCTTGGCACAGCGACTGCATTGAGGGGCTCACACAGTAGACTAATTGTGAGGCTGCCACAGGACCGACCGGGCAGCCAGTTTTGTTCTGTTGGACATAAGGTCACTATGAGCAGAACCAAGTGCACAGCACCTGACCACAGCCACGAGGCTCTTGGATGTGGACTGGGAGCCCCGTGCTGTGCCGGGCTATGTGTCGGGCTGCTGACTGCAAGGTCAGTTGTTAAAACACACCGGCCACTTCATGGAAGAAAGATGAGACTTTCTGGTCCCATATAGAGTAACAGCCAGGGACATCCAACGGGACAGTTCTACTCTGTTATATAGGGTCTCTGTGAGTTAGAACCAATTTGATGTGGTGCATAAGGTGTGTGGGAGAAATGTCATAATAGTGGTCACTGTGGAGAGAAGACAGAAGACAGTGGGATCAAGAGACAGATCATATCCGACCCTTCCAAGCCTCTAAGCATGATCATCTCCAGTATACACCTGAGTAAACTGAACCCCCGCTGGAGTTGAAGGATTTGTCACCATGTTCACGAATGCCCAAGGGAGGATGGGGCATCCTAGTTGTGATCCGTTTCCAAACGTTCTTTTATTCCCTGGATTCCCTGACATCATCTCCCTTTTACCACCCACCACCACCACCACCACCACAGTACTCACCCCACCTTCTTACCCCCCAAAACCCTTATTCTACTTGCTAAATCTATAGATTCATTAATCCTGGATTTCATCTACCGAAACATAGAAAGACATACATAACACAATTTCAAGAGGGTGAACCCCAAGACACATCCAAGATAAATCGTAGCATGAACAAACAAACACACAGAAAATGTTGGAAACCAGATCAGGTCAAGTGTGCATCAGAGTGGGGATCTCCTGACAGAGTTTTAACTGTTCAGGTCAGGTTTATTCCTTTGATCTTCTATACCCATCTTTCTTATACCCTCTGTTTAGTAATCATGTTCCTCCCATCCCTCCATTGTGGAGAGAGGGAGATCACCAGAGGCTTATTTCCTTCATAGCTCCCACAAATGAATCTTAGGTCCCCACTGTCATCCATAGCCTTCTGCAAACCCGATTCTCACACTTTACCCTCAGATACTGATCCCTTCTTTGACTCTGGATGATAGGCTTCACAATCCTTTGGGCCCAATCTCCTGAAACATACTGACCTTGACATCTCAGACTCCCCTCTTGTCAGCCTTTCTTCTTTCCTCCCTTAATGAAGCATCTTTTCTCTTACTGATTCTGGACCTCATATCAGGGCTGGCCAGTCTCACATCTGGTAAAGTGGACAGCCAACACGAGGGAGGGAGGCCCTCCACAAGAGGTAGCCACCCAAGAGCTGGAACAACGGACTCAATACGCGTCTACCAATCGCCATGATAGTCATGCCACCCAACAGGCCAATGTTTCATTATTTTATGCAGGAATTCAGTCACCATGAGTTGTTAGGGACTTAGCAGCAACTAACAAGGCCAATAACCACTTAACAACTGAGGGAGGTTGACCCAAGGCAGGCCACCTGGCTTTAGAGACAGTACTCACAGTCCTCACTGGCTTGTATTTAATCTTACAGGGTTGACCTTGAATCCCAGAGTTCCCGAGTCCAAAGGTCATCAAGACTTGCCAAAAGTCACCAAGGAAAGGACCTTCCCAGCAGGACCTGGAGTCCTGGCCTTCTGACTCCATGTTTCCTGTTTCTTCTTTTGATCCCTCTGATGTCCCTCCTGCCAGGCTGGTGCCCCCAAACAAAGGGAAAGAGGGACTCTGGGCCGCTCTCCTGCAGACATACCTCGGGGCAGTGACATGCCCACACTCGGACTGAGATAATAAGCTTAGGCAACCATCTGCTTTGTTTGCTCGGCTTGGTCTGTTTTCATTACAAACAATCTGGACTCCTGCCTGGGAGGCCCCATGCTCCCTTTAGTCTCCTGTTGGGCAGAAAGGGAGGTGGGGTGGAGCTGCTTCGCTGAGAAGTGCTGACAGGGACAGGGACAGGGAGGCGGAACGGTCAGGTTCAGTGTCAGGGGCCAGGAAGGACCAGGCAGAGGGGGAGTGACCAGCAGGGGCCTGGGGCAGGGTGAGGCGGGCACTCTCTCAGGGCCTGTCTCTCAGGGACATCATCCTTCATGGGTCAGTAATGCCCCCTCAAGCCAGTCCAGATGGTTCTTTGCCTGCATGTCAAGTTCTCAGACCCCCAAAGGGAAATTGACCTAAGATCACTTGGGGAAGGGAAAGAGCAGAATATCATGAGCACAGGGAGGGCTTTGCTGTTCTCTCTTCAACAAGACAAAGTCGGGGGTCGGCCAAGAAAAGTGGAGAGGAACAGGAGGATAGCTCATGAGGCCAAAAGGTGTGCGGGAAACTTTTATGCTACTCCTAGGAACGATGTCCTTCATTAATTGTTGTCCATGGCCTCTTATGAAGAGTCCCTAGATAAAGACTTTCCAGAATGGAATGTTGGCATGACAGGACTTGTTTCATCTATATAGAATTAGAAGAGACGCTTCCCTTTGTCGATGATAGAATCAGGCTTCCTCCTTCTATAAAGAGGCACAATCGCAGAAGCTCCAGGGGAAGTTCTGCCTGGTTCTGTAGGGTCACTCTGAGTCAGAACCCACAGGACGGCAATGAGTTGGGTTTGGGTTTGGTTCTGTCCACATCAACTACCGCCTGACCACATGATGCCTTGAAATAAGATCCCTTTCAAGCCTTAACAAAGCGAAGGTGTGACTCTGAGGATGAAGGTGGGTCTGACCCCAGGCCAGTCTAGTTTCAGTGGCCACCTCTGCCTGTGAAAGCTGGACCAGGAAAAGGAAGACCAGGGGAAATGGTCGTATTCAAATTGGGATACTGACAAAGGTTTGCCTAGATTATGAACTTCCAGGAGCACAAACAAATCTATCTTACAAGAACGAACAGCCAGAACACTCTTCAGACACAGGGATGGTGGGGTTTCCATTTGCTTACTTCAGGCCTGTGATCAGGAGGAGCCAATCCTTGGAAAAAGACATCATGCTTGGTCCAGTAAAGGGTCGCCAAAAAAAAAAAAAGAGGGAGACCCTCAATGAGATGGATCGAT
>PVJH01006894.1:0-97615 GCA_004026705.1 Nesogale talazaci
GGTAAAAGCCCTATTGCTGCCACAAACAAAAACTGAACTATTAAGGGCACATAAGGAGCCCGTATCATTAACAACCCTAGAACAAGAAACAAATCCCGCCATTTCTACAAAATCTCACAAGTATTGTTCAGGACTCTTCCTCTTCCTCCCTTCTTGTATTTGTCCCTGTGGGTGTGGGATGTTGGCCCCTTCCCCAGCCATTGTGTCAAGCACATTTGCACATTTGTTGCCCTCATCGTTCTCAAAACATTTGCTTTCCACTTGAGCTCTTGGTATCAGCTCCTCATTCACACATACATCCTTGGTAATTTATAAATTATCATTATTTTTGATGTCTTTTACACTGTCCAATTTCTCCCTTCACCCATTTTTCTGTAGCCCATCCCCCAGGGAGGGAGTTCTATAGAGATCATTGTGGTTGGTGCCCTTTCCACCTCACCTCCACCTTCCCCTCCTAGTGCCATTACTATCATCATTGGTCCTGAGGGGTTTAGCTATCTAAATCTTTACTTTATTAAGATTTTTTTTAAATTTAGAAGTAACACTTTAGTGAAAAGATTAAAATGGTGAATAAATCACCGAGTTGGTTTTTAAAGTAGATATGTGAGAAACAAGTGAAGCATACACTAAAATGCTGAATTTCTGTGATCAAAAAATAAGATATGTGTGTATGTGTATATGTATATTTACCGTTTCTATCTGCAAAATTTTCTGCATTGTGATTTCTTACTAGATATTTCTCATGACCCACATTCAATTATATCATTTATAAATTAATTATTTTATATGAAATAATTTCTATGAAGCTTAGAAATAGAAGGCTAATGGACTCTAGTCCTAGGATGATCAGGATAAAAGTTTTTGTTTTTATGGAAATTTCTCACAGGAAAACATGTAAGATATCCATGCCTTTATTTCTATCTTCAAGGGAGATAAAACAAAGATGTTTCTAGACTTACTTCCCTAAGCAATACTCCCCAAATCAATGCATAAAATGGTAATCTCCATTTTACATTTAGCAAGAAAACATCTCTATAAATGTGAATATATGGGGGTATAAAGTGAAGAATGAATTATATATGACTGAACAGTAAAAGAATATCATATTACATATCCTTAGTGAGTATGGGTGAATGAATAAATCAGAGAATCTGGATTCTGTGAAGAAGAATGCCATATAAGGATTCAAGGAAGGCTTATAAACAGCCTAGGATATAAAGATGACACATCATGCTTGCTAAAATGAAGGACTTGAAGCATTTGCTGATAAAGATCAAAGATTGCAGACTTCAGTCTGGATTACAACTCAATGAAAAGAACACCAAAATACTCACAACCGAACAAAAGATATCAATGTGATAAATGGAGAAAAGATTGAAGTTGTCCAGGATTTTGTCTTGCTTGGATCCACAGCCAGTACTCAAGAGATCAAAAGACATGTGACACTGGTGTGTTGGTCTGAGCTGCCTAGAGAAACAAATCCAGGACACTCATTTGTATGAGAGAGAACATTATATCAAAGAGAAACTGTATCATTAAGAAAACATCCCATCCAGACCAAGACCACAAGCCCAATATTACCTGATATGTCGATATTAGTCAATATTCCTCTTTAAACTCACACAGCCATGCAATAATGACAAATGCAGGAAGGTCACAAGTCAGTGGGTGGAAATTCATTTGGATCCAGTAGTGGAAGCATCTCAGCCCTGGTGTGGTTCTCCATGTGGCTGCTCAAGCTCCAGGGCTCTGGGTCATCAGAACTATGGTTCATTATGATTAGATAAGGATTGAACTTGATTGTTTTAGAAATTGTCTTTAGTATCTGATTCTATGTTTGTACTGTTTTCTTCTACTTATTGTTATTGATATAATGATTGATAGAAGTGGTAATTGAAAAGTACAAAAATAGAGTTTGAAAGTAATACTACCAGCCTTTTGCTATTAACACATTAAAGACAGGATATTGTAAAATCAAGAAACCAAAAATCAAGGAACCAAATCAATGTGGAGGGGTGGGAAAGTAGTGGAGATCCAAAACCCATCTGCAAGTTAAAATATTAAAGACCGGATAAACTCAGGATCCATCTGCAATGTGTTAAGTTGGAATCTAAATGGGTTTTGAAATGCTTGCAAAGAAGGCTCTAAATGGAAAAGCCCCACCCCCTGGCCTGTGATCTTCCTGCATTTGGCATCATTGCATGTGTTATATGATTCTGATGAGAAAGTCACAGACTGGTTATCAGACATATGGAGAAATAGTGGATTTATGGACTTTATTTGGGCTGGAATGTTTTCTTAATGTACAATTACTCTTTATAGAAAACTCTTTCTTAAGCACATGAATGACTATGAGTTTGTTTTTTTAGGTAACCAGACTAACACAAGTGGGTTACTGCAGGAGACCTTATTAAAGCACTGAAAAGCAGAGATGTTATTTGTGTAGTGTTGTGCAACTGACCCAAGCTATGCCATTTTCAATTGCCTCATAGGAATATGAAAGTTGAACCTGAATATGGTAGACCAAAGGAAATCCGATGTGTTTGAATTGAGGGGTTGGTGAAGAATGTGGAAAGTATTGTAGACTATTAAAAGGACATATAAATCTATCTTGGAAGAATAGCAGGCAGAGTGTTCCTGAGAGTCAAGGCTGGCGAGATCTAGTCTTACATACTTTGGATATGATGTCAGGGGAGATCAGTGCCTGAAAAAGAAAGCTCTCAACAAGATGGGTTGACACTGTGGCTGCAGTGATGGTTTATAAGGTAAAAAAGTACATGTAGTACTCTGGAGGGTGTGTTAGTCTGGGAAGACTAGAGAAACAAATTCATAGACACACATATGGATATAAGGGCACGGTTTATATACAAGAGGCAAAGGACATTAAGAAAACATCCCAACCCAGTCCAGCCAAAGTCATAAGTCCGATATTAGCCCACGTGCTCAATACCAGTCTGTAATGTCTCCTTCTGAGTCACGAAGTCACAGACCAGTGGCTGCAGAGTCCCGGCATTGGCAGGGGTCCAGTCATGGCTCCTCGCTTCCAGGGCTCAGGGTCCATCAACAGCATCCAGTGGTGGCAGAAGCAACTCATCACTGGTAGGGGTCCCCAGGTGGCCTCTCTAGTTTCAGAGGTCTGGCTTCATCAGGGCAAAGCCGTGTGGCTCCTCTTCTGGCTCCTCAGTTGCTGCCATCTTGTATTGTCCATAGTTCATTGTCTCTCAGACTAACTCCCAACAACTGGGAAGATAGCTTCTCATCTTCATGAGGTAAATATCACGAGATTTCCCAGAAGTATCAGAAGAAAGCCATGCCCACACAGAGGCCTCATTGGCTACTCAATGGCTACCGCCAGATTAACAGGCTAGACTCCACCCCTACATCTCAATCATGAAATTAACATAAGCACATGACCACCACAGTGGGGTTGGGTCTACCCAAATAGGGTACATGAAACTGTAAAACTGTGATCAGGTTTGTCCTCCTCCTATATTCAAAATGATCCATGTGAGAAGTATAAAATAGAAAATGCCAAGCTCAATGCCACTGAATTGATACTTATCATAGGGACCACGACAGCACAGTGCACACAGGTTACATACTGAATTGCTAACTGCAGGGTCAGATTCAGCAGTCACTGCAAGGGAGAAAGATTAGGCTCCCTATTCCCATAAAGACACCCAGTCACAGGAACTCAAAGGGACCATTTATCCTGTCCTAAAGGGACAGGATATAAATTGATATATATAAATTGGGATATATATAAATTGCTATAAATTGAAATCAAACTGATTGTAGGAAGTAACATCAAACATGGGAGTCACAAACCAAAGTTTGTATGGGGATGTATTGTATATACTCAAGTATAAGCCTACCTGGATATCAGTCAAGGCACCTAATTTTACCACAAAAAACTGCATTAAAAATGTGCTTAAAAAAATCCATCTTGAGGGACTGAGCCCCAGTGGCATAGTGGTTGTGCGCAGGACTGCGGCCCACAGGGATGGAGGTTCAATTCCAGCAGTGGCTCCACAGGAGCAAAGGCTGGGCCTCCTACTCCCACCACCAGAGTGATGCCCAAAAAACAAAACAAAACAAAAAATCCAGCTTCTACATAACTATATATGGTCATTGATATGCCTCAATGTGCCTTTAAAAATGTACTTCATCTTCTTAAATTTATTTTATGGTTCTTTATAAGATATGCTAAATTAACCTCATCTGTAAATATTTTAATTTTTTTAACCTCATATTGTTAAGAAAGCATTTTTTCATATCTATACATGATTTAATGAGTTCTGGTAGCATAGTGGGCTATGCACTGAGTTGCAAATGCAGCAGTTCAAACCCAGAGATCTCTGAGGGAGAAGGAAGAGACTGACTGCATCTGTAAGGTTTACCTTTTCTGAAACCCTGTGGGGCGAGTTTGTATCCTCTAGGGTAGCTGTGGGTTGGCATTGAGTCAATGGCAGGGAATTTGGTTTTAAGATAAATGCTTTATTATTTGTTGTGTCTCTGGTTACAAATGGATCATTTAAAAAAACACTTCTATCAATTAGTATTTCATTGTATAGTATGTAATAATTGGCAAGTAATTTGGAATATAAAATTTCTCTCTGGAATCAAAGAGGGGGATGGACGAAGGAGTGACTGAGAAGGACAGGGAAAAATAACATTAAAAAAAATTGTCCCTGAACTACCATCTGCCACTCAAAATTCCAGCCCCTGTCCACAATATCAAGTCATGCAACTTTCGTTTTCTTTCCAACTGCTTCCTGTAAATGCAAATAAGAATCCAATCATGCAAATATATTTAGTCAATTTACACTTTGACTAAAGCTCATATATAACAATGGGTTTAATTTTTAATCTATGTTTACATTTGAAACCTTTTGTGTCTCATTGCACACTAAAATAATTACCTTCTGTTAAAAAATAGGGAAAGGCATGACAGACAGAAAAATCTACTATATCTATGTAATAATGCAAAGCTCTCTATAATGCTTAAATTGCCATGCTTTTTTTTTTTCATCTTTGGAGGTCAGAAAAAGAGATTAAGAAAGATTTTATCTAGTACTGTCATTTATCCCTTTATCTTCTTAACCACGGACTTGTCGATAAAAGACAATCAGACTATTTTCTGTACCTATGGCTAGATATCAGTATCTCTCTCCTTTATCTAGATTCAGAGGGCCAACTGTTGAAAGTCCTTGTTGCTAACTAAACAGCAGTTGCTCAAGAAGAAACACAGAAGGCAGCTAATGTGATAACCTTTTCCAACTACACTTCACCACAAAAAAGACTACTATAAAAAGAGCATGGGGCGACAGCTGACCTTCTCTGACTACACAAGAAGGAAGTAGAATCACACTCGACATCGATGCAAAGTGGGTCCCTATTACAGAGCTCAGACGTGCCTTCACCCAAAGACTTGCTACTCTCTAGGCTCTGCTATGTTGGAAAGTGTTTTGCAACGCCCCACTGACCTCCCAGGCAATCCTCACAACTATATGTTTTATTACCCAAGTTAGCAGGTTACAATTCAGTATCATAAAAGTATCCAAACATAGTTCTTTCGTCAGGACAGTCTTTTTTCTGCTATGCTCAAAGACAAGCCTCTCTGGGGGCCTCAGACGCTTGGCCAAGGACTCTGTTGGCCTCTGCCCTGCTCAGGCAATATTACAACACTCTTTTAGCACTGCCAATAAATGCCCACAACATCACTCCACTCTACTTTTAGTTTTAGCCTGGAGGCACTCAGCTCAAGCTCCATGAGCCAGCAAGCCAAGTTCTGCCAATTAAATGCTTGGAAGCACTCACTTTACTTGCTCCACGGACTGGGAGCCCCATCAGTCTGTCTCGTGCTCCTCTGTTTCTTTTCTGCTCTTATTGCTTTCTATTCTTGGGTGAAGGCAGTTCAAAACACAGGAATCTTGAGGTCCAAGGGACACAGCCCACTCCTGGCTTTTGTGTCTTGATAGTAGGAAATCTTCCTTCGGCTGAAATGACTCACTCACGTATGGAACATCAGCTCCTCATTTTTCCCCTCTTTCCCTCATGCTCCTTCCTCAATGTCCTCTTGATAATTTATAAATTATTCTTTTTTTTCATGTCTTTCACTGACCACTGTCTCATTTCACCCACTTTTCTGCTGTCCGTCCCCCTGAGGCCGTACATCAAACATTGTGATCTGTTCACACCAGCCTGTGTAATCATGAGGTGTTGATGGGATCAGGTATCAGGCATCAAAGCCCCCAAACAAACAAACAAACAGCACATTGGTGGGAATGAGGGGGAAGGCAGGGTGGAGACCCAAAAACCCATCAGTAGTCAATTGGACACTCGCTGTGAGAAGGGCCACAGGGAAGAGAAGAGCCAAGCAGGGTTCAGCACAGCACAGATGGAATACAACTTCCCTCTAGTTCTTTAATGCTCCCCCTCCACCCCCATCATGCCATCATGACTCTAATTCTATCTTATAAATCTAGCTAGAGCATGTACACTGGTATAGATAATATCTCACAATACAAGGAATCCAGAGCAGATAAACCCCTTAGAACCAGTAAGGGGAGCAGCAATACTAGGAGGGTTGGGTAGGGTGGTGGGGACTAAGGTGAGACCAGTCCCTTACTCTTTTTTTGTGTTTTCTTCATTCTAATCTTTATGGAAGCAAATCACTAGGCTTCTTTTTTCTGTGGTCTTGCTGGATTAGTTTAAAGGGCCAATCTTTCATTAGTAGTCGAGCACACACCATATTATCACCCAGGTACCTCAATGTGTTTTTTAAGGATTAAAAAAAAAAAAAGATTATTGTAATCAGGTGAAAGTTTGTAAAGCAAATTGACTTTTCATCTAACTTCCCAGACCCATTTTGTTTTATGAAATTGGTCTCAGTCACCTCAATGTAACATCACTCTTCCTCCTTCCTACCCGTGTTTCCTTTTCCCTCCATCTTTTTGCACTGTCCCCTCTGAGCTTTATCACTGGGCAAATTCTATGCCTTTGCTGTGAGGTTGATTGTTCTAGGGAGTGAGTACCTCCACGATATCATAGTTCACCTTATAGGCCTGTCGGGTCTTCAGCTGAACTTGAGTCATGGGACTGAGTTCAGTTCCAGATTTGAAGAGTAGATAAACAAGTAAGGGACTGGTTCCCCGTTAGTCCCCACCACGCTACCCTTAACCTCCTAGTATCGCTGCTCCCCTTATTGGTTCTGAGGGGTTTATCTGCTGTGGATTCTGGCTTACCAGCTCTGTGAGCTATTACCTATACCAGTGTACATGCTCTGCTTATCCAGATTTGTAAGATAGAATTGGGGTCATGATAGTGGGGGCAGGGAGCATTAAAGAACTAGAGGGAAGTTGTATTTCATTTGTGCTGTGCTGCACCCTGCCTGGCTCTTCTCTTCCTTGTGGCTCTTCTAACAGGGGGTGCTCAAATGACTACTGATGGGTTTGGGGTCTCCACTCTGCCCTCCCTCTCATTCCCACCAATATGCTGTTTGTTTGTTTGCTTGTTTGTTTGTTTGGGGGCTTTGATGCCTGATACCTGATCCCTTCAACACCTCTTGATCACACAGGCTGGTGTGAACAGATCACAATGTTTGACGTACGGCCTCAGGGGGACGGACAGCAGAAAAGTGGGTGAAATGAGACAGTGGTCAGTGAAAGACATGAAAAAAAAGAATAATTTATAAATTATCAAGGGGACATTGAAAAGGGAGGGTGAGGAAGGGAGAGGAAAATGAGGAGCTGGTGGCAGGGGTTCAAGTTTGGGGGTCAAGTAAAAAGAAACAGTTTTGGAAAAGATGATGCAACAGATAGAGAGAAGTATTTGACACCATATGCATATGTATGGGTGAATTGTGATAAGAGCTTTAACAGCCCGCCCAAAAAAATTAAATTAAAAACCAAGTAAGTGTGTTCTCTGATTTCCCTTTATAAAATACTTTTTAAAATACTAATGTACGGATAAAGTCATTATTTTGGGAACTAAGGTGATGGGCCAGTGCAGTGGCCAACTCAGAGGGTTCTAACCCTTAATAGATAATGCATGAGAGGGTGTGATAGGTAGGCTTGTGGTGCCAACATGGCCAAAGATGATAGGTAGGTCTGTTGTGATGGCACGGCCAATGAACACACGCAATCAAATGAAGAGTGGAAATAGAAAAGGCTTGGCAAGGTCCGCCCTTGCTCTCCTGCTTTCGGATCTTCGGACCAGAGAGCTGCCTTGTTCGTCCTGTGCCTCGACCTCCAAGCAACACTACCCGTGGGACACCTAATCGTGGACTGTGTTGCTGTGAGTTGAGGTTCTTTCAAGCCCTACTTCACCACGCTCCTGGGATATACATCTCTTGAGCTGGGGATTGTTGGACTCTGTCATCTGGCTGACTGTTGGTGACCTGCTTTGCTGTTTGCTGCCTGTGACCAGATAGCCTGAATTGCTCTACAGAGGACAACTCAGCGGCCCCCAAGACTTGAAGGACTGCCAGTCTACTAGCTGTCTCATGCAAGTGAGTTGCACCGAGTAATTTATACTACTTTATAGATAGTTAACTGTTTCTTTTTTATCTTATATACCCTTCTCTCTATATAAATATATAAAGAGAATTACTAGTGTCCTGGTTTTATTTCTCTAAGAGAACCCTGGCTGACACGGAGGATGTTTGTGTAGGGTCTGCATACATAAACAATGTTGGCCGTGATGACTGAAATGCTCTACGTGGAGCAAATGTAAAACCAAAGCCAAGTATTTGTTATGTGACAACAATAACAACAAAAATAAATAATGTAAATTTTTTACCTGTATGCCTAAATACCATGCAACGTAATTATATCATGATTTCTATCAGTGTCCCTTTATTATATATTTGAATACAACTTCAATTTCTAAATATTTATTTTTCAACAATTATTTACTGCACCCTTCCTACTTGTCAGGCATCCAATTAGGTTATGGAAGTAAAAACTACAAGATAATCTTTGCTCCATGGTGCTCAGGATCTTGTTGCTGGTAAAAACAAGTACGAGGCAAAGGTCTACACAGAGGAGCTGTCTTTAAATGAAACTGTGACGTAAGAAGACCTAAGAGGAAACTAAGGATACAATCACGCTAAAGAGGAGATAGCTGAGCTGACTCTTGAGAATTAGTAGAGAAAGTCAAGAGAAAAAGGAGGACTGACTAGAGGAAGCACTCTTAATACAGAGGTGGCAGCAGAGGCAAAGGTCCCAGAAATGAGCTGTCGTCCAGAGAGTTTAAGAAACTGCTCAGAGGGAATACAAATAAGAGGCATCCTGGGACAGTAAGTGAGTGAGGTAAGAAGGAACCACTTCAGCTTGTGTATCATACTAAGGAGTTTGGGGTCTTGATGGAAACGCGGAGTCACAGCAAGCTTTCCAGGTAATAATGTGATCAGATTTACAGAGAGACCATTTCGGCTTCACAGTACAGTTCACGAAAGAAGATCCCAGGTGGGCTGGGAGTCTAATTGTTCAGGTGACAGATACTGGTGGTTTAGTTACGTTAAGAAGGACGGAGAGCACCGGATAGAACTGAGAGGTCGGGCAGGGCAGCGAATTATACAACGGGGATCTTCTAGCCATAGTCTCTCTAACTCTCACCCAGTGATGTTTTCCTAATGAAGGTGGGTGGGGAAATGTAGAGGAAGAGAGTGATGGTTCGCAGTTGTGAGCCTTTGTGAACAGGACTCACTGTGATTATCATCCTGCTGCATATCAAATGAGCTTCCCCAGAAGCAGGATGGGGGAATTCCTCTATCGGCAAGATCCAGGAGTGGTGCTCATCCTCTGGAGCAGCAGTTCTCAACCTGTGGGACGCAATGCCTTTGGGGATCAAAAGACCCTTTCACAGGGGTCGCCCGACTCATAACAGGAGCAAAATTATAGTTCTGAAGTAGCAACGGAAATAACTTTATGATGGGGGGGAAGGTCACTACAACATGAGGAACTGTATGGAAGGATTGCAGCATTAGGAAGGCTGGGAACCTCTCCTCTAGACCTCAAGATCCCTGTTCAGTGAATCCCCTTGTTCTAGAAGACTACAAGACTACAAGATAATCTTTGCTCCATGGTGCTCAGGATCTTGTTGCTGGTAAAAACAAGTACGAGGCAAAGGTCTACACAGAGGAGCTGTCTTTAAATGAAACTGTGACGTAAGAAGACCTAAGAGGAAACACACCAGAGGAGTGTCAGAACAACAGAACAAGGAACCATACATGGAAAAGGCCAGTGGATTTCCAAGCCCACAAAGCAAGTAGAGCTGAATGAGAGGGGGCAGGAGGCCAACCTTGTGAAATGGTAATGTCTCTGGGCCCTTAATTCAGGGAACTGATTTAGCTGTTCCAGGCAGTTCGAGTTGACTGTCTTTCAGCAGTGTGGCATGCCCTTTGGATATTTATTAGCCATGCTAAAATAATTTTGTAAGAAGTCCTAGCTGAGCAATTATATCCTGAACATTTTCACCTGAATTATAACCTGCGATATTTCATAATAAACCTCAAAATCTTGACTACTGTCTCTGAGTTCTGTGTGGTCATTGCAATGAATTTTAAAAGTTAGATGAAAACTAGAGCATGCTATCGGAGACAGAGCAAGGAAAGTAGTCTTGTGTGGGGGAGAACAGTTTACACAAGCAGAGGGCATAGTGATTGATTGGATATAAGGTTAAAGGGAAGTTGGAGGTGGATTTCTGAATTAGGCAACTGAGTGGTGATAATGCATTTACTAAGGCAAAGGAGAGGAACAGATGCAAGTTAGTGGGAATTCTGCTTGTAATTTTTGCATTGTTGATATTTTGAGGAGAGCTAGGAAGATGCTGGATATTATAAATGCCATTTCTGACAAATTTAACTTCTGTCTGAGGGCTTCTCCAGGAGATCGCTGGTAGATAATAAGATATGTAATGAGAAGGACACATATATGACAGCATATGTCCATTGACATCATGAGATTAGAAAGTAGGGGAGAGGGGAATTATCAGAAATTTAAGAATTCTCAAAATTTATGGGATGAGATGATTAAAAGTAAGTTCAGAAAAATAATAAGATACAGTAGAAGAAGCAGGAAGAAAGGCAGGAAAGCCCATTATCACCAAAGTTAAGCTAAGAGAGAAAGAGCAAGCAGTTGACCAATCTAGTTTGTTGATTTTTGAGAGCAAGTCTCCCACAAATGTTGTAGGGGGCATGCAGGGAGCATAAACTAGGATAGCTTTGGGGGTGGGGTGGGGGCAAAGTACATATTAAAATATTTGTTCAATTTCACTCCTTAGATATAATCATGAAAATGACACCAGTGTACTCAATGAAACCTATCAAAGAGCAGTTTTAAAGGTTAAACAACAACAAAAAGGCTCAGTTAAATGTAATATGATGCATTGACATGATTAAATATTTCTTAGAAGATAAAGAGAACAAAGTATATCTACATCGAAAAGACTAAAAAATGTTAAAGACTAAATCCACTCATAACAATATAGATGCTATAGTAAAAAATATTTCGTGTGCTTTGGTATTCCTGTATCAATTTAAGAAAATGTATAGAGAGAGAGTTTGGAAGACGACACAGCAAATGGATTATAACCCTATTCAGGTACATGGTTGATCTATATTGGTATTCACATACATGGATATTGATTGAGCTATATTATTTTTATTTGTCTTTACCATAAAAAAGGTCTCCATGTATACCTTGTAGAACTAAATCTATAGCTTTAAAAAGTTCTGGAGAGATCAAGTAGACTGATCACATTTTCAGTGGTTAGGCTTTGGGCTCCTAAACACAGGTCAGTAGATGGAAACCACCAGCCCCTTTGTGGGAAAAAGATAAGGCTTTCGACAGCCAGAAAGAATTATGCTCTTAGGGCTGAGCCCCGGTGGAGTAGTGGCTGTGTGCGGGACTGCAACCCACTGGGTTGGCGGTTCAAATCCAGCAGCAGCTCTCCAGGAGCAAGGCTGGGCCTCCCACTCCCACCAGGGGGTAGTGATGCCCCCCAGAAAACAAACAAACAAAAAAGAATTGTGCTCTCAGAAACCCATCCGGGAAGTTCTAAGCGGTCCTCCAGAGTCACCGAGTCAGGGTTTACTGGCTGGCAGTGAGTTTGGTTTGGTGAGGCTTATCCACATGTAGCAATTAATGGGTCCAGAGGGGAATAATTTTAGGAGATGAGGGGAAACAAAAGAAAGATAATATGAATTAATACAATATGAGAAAAAATAACAGGCAGAATATAAAATAAAAAAGGCATGGAAGTGCACTTTTTTTAATGTGAGAAGAAGCTGTCATCAGAAAAAGAAGAAAAATTATACCGTCAGGAAGTCTAGTTGCTTTTCACTTTGTAAGGATGTTACAAAGCAGCAAAAATTTGAAAAACTATTCATATTGAGTGATCTAAGATAAAAATATAAAGCTAAAAAGCATCAAATTTTCTGACACTATTCAAATTGCATGGTATAAGATCAAAATACAGAGCTAAAAAGCATCAAAAATTTGAAACTGTTCAAATTGTATGTTATAAGATCTACCAGTAAAATGGATAGACCTAGATTAGCAGAAATCATTAATAAAGAAATAGGACCAAAAAACTATGTAAAAAAAGGATCTATGCAACATCCAAGTTAGTGACCTGTGGCACTCATGTGCTTATGTTAATTCTATGATTGAAATGTAGGGGTGGAGTCTGGTCTGTTAATCTGGAGATAGCCATTGAGTAGCCAATGAGGCCTCTGTGTGGGCATGGCTTTCTTCTGAGGCTTCAGGGAAATCTCGAGATATTTCCCTCGTGAAGATGAGAAGCTATCTTCCCCAGTTGTTGGGAGTTAGTTTCAGAGATGATTAACCACAGGCAGCACAGGATGGCAGCGTCCGGGAGGCTGGAGTAGCCGGTGGAGAGATCACACAGCTTTGCCCTGATGGAGCCGGACCTCTGAGGCGGGGGCAGCCACATGGAGGCCTCTGCCAGCAATGAGTTGCTTCTGCCACCATGGGTGCTGTTGATGGACCCTGAGCCCTGGAAGCGAGGAGCCATGGGGAGACCCCTGTTGGTGCCGGGACCCTGTGCCCACTGACCTGTGACTTCGTGAGTCGGAAGGAGACTTTATGGACTGATTTTGGGCATATGGGTTAATATCTGACTTGTGACTTTGAGCTGGACTGGGCTGGGATGTTTTCTCAATGTCCTGTTCCTCTTGAATATAAACCTATTCCTTATATCCATACGCGTGTCTATTGAAATTTGTTTCTCTAGTCTACCCAGACTAACACATGACCCAAACAGTAGAAGAGAAGAACAGTATAGAATTCTGAAGATGTCATAGAACTGTAGTACAAGAAGGGCTACCATTGATAAGAAGACTGCAAACCAGCACATAAACAAATGACAAAAACCATATGCGAACTATTCAGAAGAATATCTGGTAGATACTACAAGAATCAATATAATGGCCTAATACACCATCTGATATTCGGATAAAACTAGGTATTAGTGTTCACTTTAATATTCATTCTTAGATATCAATCAGAAGCTGGAAATGAAACGTGTGGCAAACGTGCACACAAATTCACTCAGTCCCATTCCACGTATTAGAGGTAATGAGTAATATGGGATTATTTTACTATGTTTTAAATATTCTAGAAAAATTTTATAGTATTACTTTGTAGCAAAATAAAAAGGAAATATATTTGTTCTGAAGGAAAGCCAAGTATCTCTTGGTGGCCAGGTCTTCTTGGAAAAATCTTAGAAAGAGGTAAGTGCTCACAACGAAAGTGTTTCCCCCAAAATAAGACACTGTCTTATATTTATTTTTCCTCAAGAAGGAAAATTGGCTTATTATCAGGGGGTGTCACATTTATTAAGGATGATACAGCAATCTACATTTACTCAAATAGAGTTAAGTCATCTTCTCCTGGAACATCGGTCCACAGTGCTGAGTAAAAGGGCAGCCACAGCTTGATTTCTTGCTCCCCAAAGACACACAAAACCTGCAGCAGAGCATCCTGCTCCTCACGTCACTGACTCCCTGGACGCCTCAGCTGGCAGCGTGCTCAGAGCGAGCAGGACCTGGCAAGGGGAGTGACATCGTGGATGTGGCTGCCCGCCCTCTCCAGGCACCTCCCGGAGAGCAACTGTCCCAATGGGGCCGAGGAGAAGGACGCCCAGCTCCTGGAATGCTCCGCATGGGTACACTGCACAGCCATGCCTATCACCATGTCTTATTTTCGGGGTATGACCTATTTTCATAAACGCTTAGAAATCCTGCTATGACTTATTGAAGGGGAAGCCTTATTTTTGGGGAAACACGGTAGTTGTCACTCTTAGGAAGTTGACTCATGAAGAACAATGAACTGTTACCAAAAACGCATCATGTCCCCAAGCTCTTCTCACAGCCGTGCTGCTCAAATTCTGGGAAAAGAAAGCCTAGAGTAATAAACCTGGGCTCAGGACGGTCTTTGTGAGCCCACCTACCACTGTAAAACTTCTGTGCCTTTTAGAAAACAATGCCCACTGAACTCAATGCTAAATGTCATTGAAGTATGCTTGTAAAGGATGACTCTTGTAGTATCTTAAATCTCATTAAGCTCATTTCATTTAAAAAAGAGGACATAATACAGTTATACTACATTTCATGGAGGGTGGCAGGGCAGCACTTTATAATGTGAGCTAGAAAGAAAGAGGATATGGGTTCTTCGGTACAGCCTTTATAGGAACAATCCCTGACACTCGAGCAGAGGTCGTCAATGTGGAGATTCTGATAGTGTGCCAAGCTTCATGTTGGGCAGCTAGCTACAAGGTCTACAGTTCGAAGCCTCCAGCCACTCCAAGGGAGAAAGATGAGGCTTTCTGCTCCCATAAAAATTTACAGTCGGGGCTGAGCCCCGGTGGCGTAGTGGTTGTGCGCAGGACTGCGGCCCACTGGGAAGGAGGTTTGATTCCAGCAGTGAGGCTGGGCCTCCCACTCCCACCACTGGAGAGCAGTGATGCCCCCCCCCCCAAAAAAAAAAATTTACAGTCACTGAAACTCACAAGGGCAGTGCTACAATAACCTCTGGAGTCCCCAAGAATCTCTATTAACTCAATAGCAGTGTTAACTGGTGTAATTAATGGTGTCATTAACCCTACAGCATGTGCAGTCCCACTTATTGACTCGCAGCTGTTGCTGGTCACCCTTCTGACTCCTGTGTGTGAACACAATGGACCCATAGGACCTTCCAAGATGGGCCTTTCAGAAGCCCACCACCAAGTTTTCCTCTGCCGTGTCTCTGGTTGGATTCAAACCACCAACTTTTCAGCAAGAGCGAGAGCATTCAACAGTTGGCGCCACACAGGGATTAAAGACATGCTTGTATGAACAGCGCTTACCTTAAGAGCTCTATCTGTAGAACAGGCAACTTCCTCCTCTGGCTGATCCTCCAGGCTGCCTTCTGCGAATCAGGAGAGAACAACCAACTGCGATCATTTGAGCAGGGAGCATCAACTAACACCTGGAAAAAAGAGGACAAATAATGCCAGTAGGCTCTGAAGCGCCATCTTTAGGCCGGATGGATGTAAGCAAACAGTGGAAAACATGGAAAAACAAACAGCATGTAAGTAAAATTATTTTTAAGACACACCTACATTCTTTAGACCATTTGTGTGTGTATGTGTGTAATTGTATATATATCATCACCTCCCTACCCCGAAAATGTCCTGTGTAGTTGCAATATTTAGTTTATTTTTTTCTGCAGGGGAAGGGATTCTGTCATCATGTCTACTAATGCTATTTGATAATCTTACCTCTTACACCAAAAATTTTAACAAAGCTATTCATTTAAGCATACACTACTAAACTTCTGAATGCTTAGCATTTATTTCTAAGAACTCATATTTTTATTTTTATTTCCTGAAATGCTTCAGCTGTCAAGGTGTGATATCAAATATGGCTGCATTAAAGCAGTGCAGTGCGCACATTTGGGTTCAAACCCCAGTGATACCTGATCTCTTCCCAAGCACCTCTGAAGTACCTGGAAATGGAGAATATCCTAACAACTGCATGGGTACCACTCCCCGTGAACCGTGCTGATCATCAACTAAAACTGCCTCCATGTTCATGTCAGGCTTTCCCAGAGCACTGGAAAACTGCACCAGCTCTGTCTGGGAGCTGGGAAAGCATCAACAAAGCAGCATAACACGAGTAGTATCATTTGGAGTCCATCAGTTTATCACAATGTAATGGAAGGAAGTACCTTGTCAAATGTTTCGGGCTGGGCATCTCCGATTTCTCTGCCATCCAATTCAGACACTTTAATGACATTTACCAAAGGCTGTGGGATGAAAGATTCCAGGGTCTGCCTGAGCCACCTTGTTCTCAAACTGTCAGATTCATTACAATGAAGATAACCTAAATATAAAGCATTAAAAAGAATTTTTAAATGAATGCCTGTAACTGCTAAATTTCCCTTTTTTCACCAAATATATTTTAGAAAGAAGTCAGCATATCATAATTATGCAGAAATAGGATCCAGATGCAAACATTATCTTATACGTTAAAAACAGAAATGATTATATATACATATAGACACACATATTAATGTACAATAGTTATGCATACACAGCCTCTCAAAGTTCTCAAACAAGCTTAAATTAGGGAGGGAGGGGAAGGTTTGAAATCCACAGAAGGTAAAAGATTCGTAAATTTGAGCCTTGTCATCAAGTAAACACTAGACTGCTAACTTCAAGTCATGGGTTCAAACCAGGCCCTCTGTATGAGAAAGATGAGGCTGTCTGCCCCTATAAATATGTAGTGTTAAAAACCTCATATTGAGTCATTATAAGTTGGTGCTGACTTGATGGTAGTGCATCTGGTTTGGGGGATTCAACACCTCAGAGACTTCTTAAAATTCTGAACAATAACTTACTCTTGTTGTCAGCCATCAAGTCCATTCTGACTTCTCGTGAGCTTGGATGACAGATGTAGAACTGTGATTCCTACGCTGGAATATTTACAGGAGTGAATAAACAGGTCATTCTCTCTCAGTGGAGCGAACTCAAATCACCAGTCAAAAGATGACCTGTTGCATTAGCAGGGCCCTTACCTACTAATTGTGGTTGTTACATGTTGTGGTAGTTAGATGATTTTATGTTAACGCATTTTCATGAAAGTGTAGTGTGGAGACCAATCTGTCATTGAGGTCACAGCTTGATGATGTCTCCTTGGGGTGTACACTTCTTATAAGGAGAAACTGGGAAGAAAGGGCCACAAGAGTCAGGGGAGTGAGTGTCCCCACCTCCCCAAAAGGGATCTTTGTACGACAGGTCAGCAGCCCAGCCCTTAGATTTCTGAAGACCACCTGGCTGTGGTGGGAAAATTAGCTACCCTAAGTAAGTCAACCACTTTTAGGGAGGGAGAAGGGGGCATTGTGCCAAAAAGGCCAAGCTTCACCCCAGGCCACCTCATTCTGAGGTGCTTTCTCATTTTGGTTTTTTTTTTTTAATTAATCCTAGCATCCATCTTCAGAAATCTTTTGACTGAGGTTAATTTATTTCTCAGGGCAGCCCCCAAGTGTCAGGAGTCTTGCCTTTTTGTTAACTTCTAATTTATTGATAAAAATTAAAAAAAAAATTATTGGCTTGGAAAAAAAAAGAGAAAAAACTGAGACCCTCCCTGACTCTCTTTCTGCCCCTCTGCCTTCCTGCCCACTGGAATTCTGCCTGTTTCCAGGGGTGGCCCCTCATGTTGGCGACCCTGGGAGCTGCCCTGCCACCACCGGACCCCAGCTCCATCATCCTTGGCTGCGCATGGAGGAACCTATGGGCCTGTGGCCTTCCTGCTTCCTGCCTCACTGTTTTGCGTCCCCAGCCTATAGCAATGTGATTCTGAAGGGGAACTCAAGGACTGGGCTGGGATGCCTTCTTGGTATATAATTATTTCTTGACAGAAAGTTCTTTTTGAAACATATGTTTCACCGAATTTGTTCTGTTAGACAATCTGCCCTAGCACAGGTGCCATCAAGTGGGGTCTCACTCAGAGGGACCCAGTGTACAACAGAAGGAAATGCAGCCGGACCTGCTCCTTCCCAGCAATGTTGCCGTGTTTCAGCTCTTCACTGTCACCACTGTGTCAATCCGTCTTGTTGAGGATCTTGTTTGTCACTGCCCCTCCACCTTACTTAGCAAGAGTAAGTGTTATAGCCTATTAGACTCAGTATGTCAAAGCATATTGCTACAAAATAAAGACATCAAAACTTGAAGCTCTCATTTCTCAACAAGGGCACCCCGCTGATGGAGGACACATGCAGCTGATGGTGACAAGGCATGGCTTGATAAGCCCAGGAACTCTTAAGAACTACTGGCTTCCTGATGCTGAAATAGACAAGAAGAGCTACATGCAGGTGGCATACCCAGCCAGTCTCTAGAGTTTATTTATGCTTTAGTTTAAACAATGGATCCCTGGTAGTCCATCGGGTAAAGGGGAAAAGCACCACCCCAAGTTCAGTGGTCTAAACTCACTAGCCACTCAACTAAGAAGCAACAACCTACCTGCTCCCATAAAAGTGTAAGTCTCTTATAAACTTTCATACATCCTTTGTATCAAACATATTTGTACACATGTTGCCATCTTCATTTCCAAATATTTCCCACTTGAGCCCTTGGTATAAACTCCTCTGTATGGAATGTTATAAGAGCTGGAAGAGCCCCCAGTAAAATCAGTGGGAAAAAAAAAGAATGAAAGAATGAGTGAGTGTGAGAAGCAAGATCCCGATAACTTGGTCTAATCTCTGGAAGGAAGTGTTTTGAATACAAATACGAATAGATTCTTATTAGCATGATGCTATTTGGGAACCAGGGCAAAATATATTTAATGAGGTGCCCTTATTGTCTCTTTCTGATAAAGAGAGTGTTGTAAGATCTGAAAAAAAAATGTAAGTCTCAGACGCACTAAAAGTCATCCTACTTCATCCCGGGTGTCCACTCAAGTCTGAATCGACTTGACGGCAGGCGGCTGCCAAGAGCAACATGCATAAAACATGGTAACAATCATCATGCTATCGAAAAAACAGAGCTAGAGAGTTAATGCAAGATCAAATTCTAATACAGAAGTAGGTAAAGTTTTATTTTACCTTCACACAAATGAATATATAATATAAATGCATGTATGTATTCTTTACATGTGTATTCTTTACATGGGAATGATTTTGCTTTTTTCCCCGATGGTCATTCCACTGTTAAAAAAACTTTTGTTTTTGTTTTTGTGGGCATCACTGTCTCTGGTGGGCGCTACTCAGCCGCCGCTGGATTTGAACCCCCAAGCCCGCGGGCCGCAGTTCCGCATTCAACCACTTACGCCACCGGGGCTCAGCCCTGTTAAAAACCTTTTACTGAGTTTCCATCATGTATTGAATAAACCTAGGCACAAATCCACATCCGAGTGAGTCGGACTTCAATGCAAGCTTTTGCTCGTCCACTCAGATGGAATGCCAGACTACTAAGTGTGCTTCACAGGAAACCAGGGATCAGGAAGGAAGTGCACATGGCCCATTCCCAGCACCCAAGGCTACGGGGTTTGGTGAGTCAGCCTGTTGGGAGGCCCACCTCTGCCTCTGCAGTCCGAAATATGGGGACAGTGTCTCAACACACAATCCTCCAAGAGGGACATTTCTCCACAGCTCCACAGCACAGCTACACTACTCCCCACCCCCAATCAATCAATGCTTACATTAAGCTGTCTCCTACAGATGCCTGGCTCCTCATGTGGGCAATTACAGTATGCAAGTCTCCAAGAGCATTTGACTCTCTCCTTATCTTCAGGAGCATTTGCCCCTTCTGTCTCTGGTAGGCTTTGTACTACTCCCTTTGAAGTATATTCTCCTTGAAGGCTTGAGATATCAAGATTAGTACACCATCCACTTGCTTTATGTATATAAGTAAAAAAAGACGTGCATGCCTCAAGAGCTATAAACGCCACTGTTGGCAAGGACACAGTGGCTCTTCACCCTCTTCTGGCTTCTCCTGAAGATGGAACTGAGGCCTGTGTCCCTGCTTCTGTCTTCTTCAGTTGGGCACTGCCCTCTGCAGGACAAATGTTGGGACTGCAGAGGGTTTTCTTTTGCTGACTGTTCAGAAGCAGATTACCAGACTGATTTCCCAAAGTGTCTGTCTGTGTAGACCTGAAAAGCCATTGAGTTAGAAGCCAAGGGCTTCTGGATAGAAGGTGGGGTAGAGAGACAGACCCAACTACAAGGATGTACATTTAATGTCCTATCTGGACGACAGACGTCAAAGTAGTGGGCTGGGGGAGAGGTCGGGCAGGGAAAGTTATGACAGAACAATATTGAGGTTTGGTGGGAGAGGGAAAGCAGGGACAGAAGGGGAAGAATGGGAAGCTGATATCAAGGGCTGAAGTGGAAAAGCAGATATTTGGAGAATGATAACAGCAGCCAACATGTGAAGATGCTTGGCACAGTCTATGTATCCATGTATTGTGAAAAACAATGTACGAGCCACCAATAAAATGATTTTTAATTTTAAAAAAAGAATCCAAGGGCTTAACACTTTGCACCACCAGAGACCTCACAGGTAAACATGGTTTTCATTTAGATAGCATGTTTACTTTAAGTTGTTTGGGGAGAATCTCTAAAAGGGCTTATGGATAAGTGCAATCTCCTTGCAGCTCAGCAATCTGGCCTTTTCTCATGGTTCCTGAGAACCAAACAAGACCTGTGGCCAATGAGTCTGAGCTGACCAGGCCAGAAAGACGCCCTGGGGGTCTGATCCGGGCTCAGCATTCGAAAGCATGACATGATTGTGGAGGTTTATAGTGGCTCTTCCCTGGGGGGGAAGCACAAGCATCGGCTCAAAAATCACTCCTTCTGAACCTCATGCCAGCATATGAAAGACAGACTTCTTCCATTTTTCACTTGCTCTGATTTTTAAAAATTTACATTCTATTTCTAATCTTTCAGTAAGACCCTTAGAATTTTAATGTATTTTAAAAACTCTAATTCAGTCTTCACTCTTTCCAAAAAGAATATACTGTCCCAGCTTCTATGAGTTGTTATAATGGCTTATAAAACCTAGAAAATAGCAGAATCCAGGCAGCACCACTGCCCAAGCCCCGGATGACCTGGGAGGAGAGAGAAAGGGCTGCACGTAAGGAACTGGGGACAGGGAGAGGGCTAATGATGAGTGGGCTGTGCTCTTGGCTGCCCCATGAAGCTGTGATTTTGACTGAAAGTCATTGGTACGTGGAGTGGGACTTAATATGCACTGTGTATTTGGCATCTGTGGTGAATGAATTCCCTCCGTGGGATTTGCACAGTCCAGGCTGTAAGACCCTGTAAGATCAGCTGGAGAGACCCTTGATGGCATGGTGGGTGGTAAAAGGCTGTTGGCTTAGCCAGAGAGCACTAGAAAACAACTAATGGAGGGAGTACAAGCTCCGATAAAGAAGCAAGAGTAGGCTGAGCCCTGGAGGTGTAGTGGTTGAGTGCGGGGCTGTGGTCCACTGGCTTGGCAGTTCAAATCCAACAGCAGCTCTCCAGGAGCAAGGCTGGGTCTCCCACTGCCACCAGAGGGCAGTGATGCCAAAAGAAGAAGAAGAAAAGAGTAATGGGAGGGGGAAGAATTAAATCACCGAAGGAAAAGCAAACAGAAGAGGATTTATAATCAAGTTGGCTCAGACGCTCAGGAAGTGTTCATAGTCTAAAAATGGCTGATCCTTGGGAGAAAATGTGATGCTTAGAGGAGAGGAAAGGAAAAGCATTCAATCTGTGGCGCCTTCCCATCACCTAAATCTCACCTAGTCCCCAACGTGAGAGTTCACATACTTTGGAGTTTGGTACCTGGGCCCTCCGGTCAGTTGCTAAGGAAGCCAGGATTTTCAAGGCCCAAAATGCAGGTGTGTTGATCTCTGCTAGCCAACTGTCAGCCGCGGAGAAACTCCGCAATGTGTCGGTGGGGGGAACCCTAACAGCAGGCAATGGTGGGGATGGCATGAGTCATCCTATGGTTTCTGCAGTCCGGAATCAATTCAAGCCTGTGGGGAGTGATGGAGGCCAGGCAAAGCCCAACAGCTTGGTGGAGGCACAGAAGCTGGATCCAAAATAGCCCCCCAGAGTGACACATCATCTGCAACACCGCCTAAGAGTCCTGAAGGAAGGGAATCATGTATTAATTACCTTTCATACCATTTTCAACTTTTCTCCTTTAAATGTTGACAGTCTACTTGCCATCTCTTGGTGATATCTCGAGGGATTTTAACACACAGATCTTAAACGCTTTCAAGTTGGTTAGGCTCCACACTCCCAAATGACATAAGAATAACTTTATCATGTTTGTTCTGATTTATAAGCTCTTTTCTTTAGATTTCATTTAAGTTTGTTTTTTGTTTTGTTTTGTAAAACCATTTTATTGGGGACTCATACAACTCAACACAATTCATACAGACATCCATTGTGTCAAGCACATGTGTACATTTGTTGCCCTCATCAATCGCAAAACATTTTCTTTTTACTTGAACCCTTGATATCAGCTCCTCATTTCCCCCTCCCCTCCTTCACTCCCTCCCAAACCTTGATAATTTATAAATTATTATTTTTTCATGTCTTACACTATGCAATGTCTCCCTTCACTCTCTTTTCTGCCGTCCGTCCCCCAGGGAGGGAGTTATACGTAGATCGTTGTAATGGGATCCCCCTTTCTATCCCACCTTCCCCTTCCCCTCCTGGCATTGCTACTCTCACTATTGATCCCACGTGATTTAACTGTCTTGGAATCCCTGTGTCCCCAGTTCCTCTATATACCAGTGTACTTCCTTTGGTTTAGTCACATTTGTAAGGTAGAATTGGAATCATGATAATGGGCAGGGGGCATGAAGAACTAGAGGAAAGTTGTATGCTTCTTTGGTGCTATGTTGAACCCTGACTGGCTTGTCTCCTTCCCGCAACCCTTATGGAAAGGGATGTCCAGTTGTCTACAGATGGACCTTGGGTTCCCATCCACACTATCCCTCATTCACAATGATATGAGTTTTTTTATTCCTCTCTTTTAGAATCGGAATTGTTAGCAACTTTTCTGTGAAGACTAGGCAGCACATGCCCAAGACTGTGCTTGATATGAATGACCCATGAAGTGATGACAGGAGGAGCAGCTATTTGACCAAAGGAGTAGACTGATTTTTGAAATTATCCAAAACATAAACTTTGAGCCACAATAAAAACTGGACCTTAAGCCCACTGGCTTGGCAGTTCAAATTCAGCAGTAGCAAGGCTCCCACAACCACCAGTTGGCAGTGATGCCCCCCCCCCAAAAAAAAAAAAGAAGCTCAATTAAAAAACTGGGGCTTAAAAGAAATTTGGTGATAAATGTATAATTAGGGCAGTCATCATTTTAAACTTTGCTTATAAAAATTTTAACTGGCATTGCTTTTGCATCAAATTCAAACCACTGTAGCTAATCTAATTTGGACTTTGAAGACTTCTGTACTTCTTTATAAATTTTTATCACTAGCCCTGCTTAGATCAAAAGTGACTTCCATTGAACACAGTCTGTGAAGCGCTGCCCTTGATGTAAGAACCACTTCAAATTTGTAGGATACATCAGCTTACCTTTGGATTCCTAATAAAATCACTTTCCCTACAATAAGTCCTTAAAATATTCACAGTCTTCTCTTCAAAATGGTAATCTGGCATCCCTTTTCCACCTTGCTCAATACTAAAAATTGTATATGTAAATTTAACAGTCTGCCTTATAACAAATAAGACTACTGACAAAAACAACACAAAGAGGGAAAATAAAATCAAATACTCCTTCTAACATCCAAAACTAGAAGTGAATGCAAGTCACAGCAATCCTACAAGGACAAAGTAGACTGGCAGACAGGGTATCTAAGGCTGTACATCTTTATGGAAGCAGTCTGTCGCAACGCCCTCCCCCAAGAATGGCTGGTGGCTTCAAAGCACCACCTACCTTCCTCTAGCACCAGTCCAGCACTTGCACACCAGGGCTCCTTAAAGGAAACCTCAGCTCAGAGAGTAAAAAATAAACTTTTTTTGATAATATTTCTCACAGAAAACATCAATAACACAGTTTTAATTAATATCCTAAAAAAACAAACTCACTGCCATCAAGCCAATTCCCACTTATAATACCCCTAAAAGACTTTTTAGAACTGCAGATTTCAAAGCTGTGAATTTTTTCAGGAGTAGAAAGCCTCAACTTTCTCCTGCAGGGCGGCTAGTGGACTTGAAGTGCTGACCTCATGGTTAGGCCAAAGCCTAATCTACCACATCACCAGGACTTACCCATTCCTTAGAAATACTTGAAATTTGGTTATAACTCAGGAATTTAAAGAATGGATGAAACTATCAAAACACAATTTCTGCCATTTACATTTTTTCTATGTGAACAAAATTGTTCAGCATGTGTATCAATGAAAGGCAAAACCATCAATCAAATAAAATCCGTTCAGAATTGATGCTAACCTCGTCTCATGGAGTCATAACTGACATCTGCTCAAAGTATTAATTCTTTAGAAAGTCCCACCTCTCACGGGATGAGCCCTGGTGGTGTAGTAGTTGAGTGTAGGACTGCGGCCCATGGGTTTGGCGGTTCAAATCCAGCAGCAACTCTCCAGGAGCAAGGCTGGGTATCTCCCACGACCACCAGAGTATAGTGATGACTAACATACAAGAACTACTTACTTATTACTTACTACTTACTTTGATATAGAAATGTACATTACATACAGTTCAGCAATTTTGTACTAATAATGGTAAGTCGATTCCTTTTTAATCCTCTAGATCTTTCGTCGCTTGCTGCATGGGGCTAGTAAGCCTTTGGAATGTGGCTCCTCTGAACAGAAATGTGCTCCAAGCATAGCGGACCCACGGATTTGAAGAACGGTAAAGGAAAAGATGCAAGGTGTTTCACAAGCCATCCTTCTCTGGATGACTTGTTGGGATACACACGGTTCCGGGCTGGGGACTAGAGGAACCCACCAGCAGGTCCCCTCGGGAGCAGGCACCATGAGCTGCCTCCAAGGTGCCACGGCCCAGAAACCCCCGGGGGAGTACAGAGTTCAACTCCCCATGCATTGGCTCACCGTTACTTGGCATCAACTAGGGGTATCAAACGCGCTGGGCTAAACGTCTGCTTAAAATTCATTATCAAAATTCACTTCACCTGTTTCTACCTTGTTTGCTGTAACTCCTTAACAATTTTAAATGGTACTATACTTCACATTGCATTTCCCTTGGACAGAACTGCCTTAGAACTTTAAGGCCGAATGATGATGTTCCCCAAACTGACCTTCGTGTTCTCGGATGTAAAATGTGTTGCTACAGAATAGTCGGACAAGAAGGTCGATATGAGGTTCTCAAGGGTAAAAGGAGTCCCTGAATGGTGCACACTACTTGCTGAGAGGTGAGGGGTTCGAATCTCCCCAGAGGTACTTCAGGTGAAATGCCAGGTGAGACACGCCCGAAAGACTGCACCATGAAGACACTCTGAAGTGCACGGTTCCGAAACCTCCACCGCATGTGCAACCATCCTGAGGAGAGACGGACTCACAGGCAAAACCAGGGGGTGCGGGTGGGGATGTTGTGGTTGTCTACTTGGTGATGCTCGGCATACTTACCAGAACACCTATGACCTGGCCCTTAGGGGCTGACAACACATTGCCCGACTGTTTCCAATCATCTACTGGGTTTAAGTAGCTTAAAGAGATCTCATGTACACTCACTGATTCCCTCCAACATAGTTTCTACCCTACCCCCATACTGTCGTTTTCAAGCTTTTAAGGCCCATTGACTCAAACCGCACATTTCACCTACAGACTGTAAACACAGTTGAAAACAAATGGATATTTCAAAACTTGGTGGGGAAACCCTCCCACGGCCCAGACCAGCCCGTACCTGGGTCAGCACACTGCAGCAGAGCCACCGACTTGCCCCCGGGAGCAGCACACAGATCCAGCACCTTCTCCCCCTTCCTAAGCTCCAGCGCCAGCACAGGCAGAAGGGAGGCTGCATTCAGCAGGTAGTATTTCTTCAGGTTTCCCATTTGGTGCCTTTCGGAAGGCATTCGGGCTGGACTTCTGCTAAGGTAGCACTTCATTGATTCAGGATAATAGGGTAAGGATCCTTGAAAGAGGGGGTGATAGCCCTTCAAATGTAAATCCTTTTCTAGTTTAAAAGGGTAATTGAATCGGTTAAATAGGACAGCATATTGCCAGGATGATGGAGTTGTTAGTATATCCCTAGAAATGAAAAAGAGGAGGGGTCGATTTAGGATCATACATGGCATACTGTTTTGTGCTCCTCGTTACATAAATAAGAAACTATGTTAGCTCCTTGGTTAAGCATTCAACTGGTAATGGAAAGATCGGCTGTTCCAATCCATCGGTTGCTCAGTGGGAGAAAGATGAGGCATGATGCTTTCCTAAAGATTAAGGTGGCTGAGCGCCAGTAACGTAGTGGTTGAGGCGGTACTGCGGCCCCAAGAGGGGGTTCAATCTGGCTGCAGCTCTCCAGGAACAAGGCTGGGCCTTCTACTCCCACCAGAGGACAGTGATTGCTCCCCACACACACAAAAAAAAGATTATGGCCTGGGAAACCCTACAGGACAGTTCTACCCTGTCATCCTGGGTTGCAAGAAATCTAGACAAGCCAGAAGGCAATGGAAACTGACTGAATGTGGCCCCAGTGATACGTCTTCATATGTGAAATCTTCACAGATATGATCAGTGTTATGAACCCTTTTGCCTTAGGCTTCAATATGAGTCAGTCTACATGTCACTGTTAATAATTCTTTATTTATATATGTGACATTTTATCCATCATAGATATATTGTGTTCATTTTTTTAAATATTGCATTGAATATATTATTTATCTTGACAACTGAATTTTTAACAATCTCTTAAATTTTACTTCTGTCAGGGACTGGGAAGACTGCTCCATTCACATCACCCTAGTATCAACCTTGAGAATATCTTACAAAAAGAAAAATCTGGTCTGTCTTTACATCATTCTAAAACATCCACAAATAACCTCACTGCCATTACTTCCCAGAGTGACCAGCAAGAAAAAACTGATGTTAGATGGCAGGAAGCAGGAATGTTGAAGACCCTGTTTGAAATTCAAATTCAGGTCCTCGAGCCAGGGTGGTGGTGGGCCCAAACCAGCCCAGGTGGGCTTAATTCAGTCAGTGGGGTCAACCAGTACTATGGACCACACCCCCAGACAAGGGTCCTAAAGGGCAGAACTTGGAGACCCCATTCCTCTGCCTTCCTCTGGACCACACTGCAGACTCGCTGGTTCAGGCCGCCACATCTGGGTTTGCAGTCCCGTGAGGCTGCCCGTGTTCGGTGACTGTAAAATCTGAAACTTCTTCTGTACTTCCTAAAAACCTACATGGATCACAACCCAGGCTTTAGATTGAATTCTTTCTCATGCGAAGGCAAGAACCGAGATATTTCCCTCCCTAGACACTTAACAGTAGAGCTGCCCTTTGGCAATAACAACAAAACAATAACAACAAAAGCCAAATTCATTGCCACAGAGTTCCTTCTGACCCCATGACCCTACAGGACAGAGTGGGATTGCCCCTGTGAGTTTCCGAGGTTTGGAATCATTACAGAAGCAGAAAGGCCTATCTTCCTCTTGCAGAGCAACTGGTGACTCTACAGTTAGCAAGCGAACACACTATATGATGCCACCCGGAGTCTTCCCCAGGAGTTTCCCAAACTGAATCGTTAAAGGAGTCAACTGCCTTGTCTTTCTCTTTTAGAGCAGCTGCCGACTTCGAACTACGGATCCTGTAGTGGCCAACTCATCTCCTACAATGCTACAAGGGTGCAGTCACACAGAGCTGCCAAACAGATGTCAGTCTGCCATTCTTTGCACAAGGAAATGTTCCTCCATGGGACAGGACTTTAAAAAATAGATTATTATCGTGTGTGTGTGTGTGTGTGTTGGGGAGGGGTTGAAGAGGCCATGGGAGACAATCATTAAAGGTTGTTTAAAGGAGTTTGCACTAAAGTGTTTCCTTTAATAGAGATAAAACCATAACTATGGAACCCTAACTACAGATAAGAACACCACCGTGATGGGTGCAGATGCTGCGAAAGCAATGATGATTTAAAAATCACAAGTGGATGGACAGGGCAAGCTTCCACTTGGCAAATTTATTTCCGACTTCTGTATTCAGTCTAAGGAGTTACATCTCTTGACAGTCACACACTCACACCAACTGACAGATGATGCCGCAGGAAATACTGCATCTATTTATTAGCTGACCTTTCCAGCTGAGTTATTTGGTAGCCTCATTAACCACGGTCAATTAAATAAATTCCAGCTGCTACTCACCCAGGAGTGGCCTATGTGAGATATGAGAGAAATGGTAGCACCAATGATTCACAATGTGTGGTGAGAATTACAATCGAAGGATAATCGTATGTAGAACCGATTTATCCTTGGGGTGCCTCTAAGGATGGGGTGTGTCTGCTTCTGCCATTCTGAAGGATGGTTGTGTCTTCCAAAAAGTGGCTCACCAACTTTAACATACTTTTTTTTTCTAATTTTCATGAGGTGGATTTTGACACACAGTGACCTGTCACGGGGAGAACCACATCCCACAGGGTTTTCAAGGCTGTATATTTGGGAAAGACTCCCCAGGCCTGCCTTCTGGGTCGGTCTGAAACACAGCCTTCAGTTGATAGTTGAGTCGGCAACCTTTCCACCACCCCAAGGGACTGTAAAGAAGATTGCCAACTACTCTGCTAGGATTTCTGACTTAGTGGGTCTAGGTGGGGGCCAGAGGATTTGCATTTCTACCAAGTTTCCAGGTAATCCTGAAGCTGCTCATCCCCAGCACTACATTTGGGAACCAGCTTCTTTTTTTTTTTTAGAAATGGACCCCAAACTGAAATCTATGTATGCCTCTATTCTAAATCTTTGTCAGTCCCTCCGAATCTCACCTTCCAAGCAGGATGAAATCTACCAGAGTTTTGCGTTAAATAGGAACAGGGTCATGGTGAGAACATACCTGAATGGAAGTAAACGAACATGTCCTGCTTCTAAGATATGCCAACCCTTTGACAACTGGCTGATGGCAAGCTGTCTGGTTTTCTTTGCCAGGATTCCTCAAGGTATTTTCAAATGGGTCTTTCTTTATAAGAGGTCTTAAAATCAATTGGTCAGTTAAAATATGTGTCAAAATACATGTGTATTTGAAGGACTTCAAAATGTATGGGAATAACTGGAATTATGATAAAATAGAACTTTTGAAGCTCTCCCAAGTAGGCATAGATGCAACCTTCTTGACGATGACTACAGTTCATGCATTAACTCTGGGAAGAGTTGCTATCTTCTTTGTATTCTTTCCAATAACAATACTTTTCTCCTGGTATTCACTTTTATTTAGGTTCCTTAATAAAGGTCCCTTGATTATATTCTACGTTCAGCTTATTGCTTATATATGTATATAGTTTAGAAACATTATTGGTATTTGTGTATTATCCCATTTATCAAATGACAAAAAAATAGTAGGAATTCCATAAGAACAAGTTCAGGAAATTAAAAGTAGTCTGGTATGGCTGGTCATAAGATCCTAATGGGCCAAGTGTAAAAGGATAAAGCTTTTGAATTTTCTAATTGATGGAAAGTCATTGACCAAATTTAGGAGAAAGAGTCCACTCAGAGTTAGAAACAAAACTTAAGACAGGAGGAAGCAATCTTAGATTTACTAGGCCTCTTTAGCAATTAGGCAAAACAAGATCTTCAATAGAAGATTAAGTTTCTGATAACTCATAATGTAAACTCAGCCCTACTGAACTATCCACAGATGGAGTTTCTGGAATATGTTTTCTTTAACTTTTGATAGTTTCAGTTTACACTGATTCCTCAACTTCAAATTATATATTTTTTTCTCACCACAGGGTCTCCCAAAACAAATCAATTCCACTGCAAATAGTCATTTCCAACTTAAAGCAGCCCTGTAAGACAGAGCAGAACTGCTCCAAGGATGTCCAAAGCTGTCAATTGTTAGAGACACAGACAGCCTCATCTTTCTCCCTTGGAATGACTGGTGTGTTTGAACTTTGTAGCTGGCAGTGCAGCACAATGACTCTCCTATTGTGCTGCCACAAAGCCAATACAAGGACGAGTTAGGCTTTATCCCCAGGGAAGCTTTTCCTTCTACTATCTAATCTACCTCCTCCAATTCACCTTGATAACATTAGTAATAATAAAAGCTTTTGATTCAATGTTAAAAATGTTTCTGTCTGTGAGACTGAATGAATAAACTGTATATATACATGTATATATATATATATATATATATAAAAGCTCAGACCATATTATATATACAATCAGAACTCTCACCCATTATTCGCAATACCCAGTCCAGATGCAAACTCTGATTTGCAGCTACCAGTGTAGGAAACCATGTAATTTTGTAACAATGGACCCCACATGATTAGGGCTTGATTAATAATTAAAAGCACCCTTAGTTTTTTTAATTAAAAATCATTTTATTAGGGGCTCGTATATCATTTTTCCAATACATAAATAAGCATACTGTGACAGGAACCCTCACACGTCTGCTGCTGTCATCATTCTCCAAACATCCGCCCTTTCCCCCAGCCCCTGTTGTCGGTTCCTCCAACCCCTCTCCTGTTCCCCTGCTCTCCCTCCCACATCAACCCTCAATACTATATAAATTACTATTATTCTGTCATATGTTACCCTGCCCAACACCTCCCTCAGCCCACTCCCCCATGCCTGTCCTCCAGACAGGTCATATGTAGATCCTTCCAGTTGGTTCCGTCTCTACCCCATCTTCTCTCCATGCATCCAGTAGTTCCAATCTAACCACTGGCCCGAGGGGGCTCATCCATCCTGATTTCCCTTATCTCCAGCCCCCCTCTCCACTAGTGTGCACCCTTAGTTTTTGTCCCAGCCCCATTAGACTCCCTCATGGAAGCAGCAGTCAAGGATCAATCAACCTATGGCACTGGGATAAATCAATGGCACACATCTTTTTTAGTATTAAAAAGCAAACATGTCATTTTGAAGACTAAGGAGCATCTGACCCAAACAATGGTATTTGCAATTGCCTCTTATATACAGAAAGATGGACAACAGAGAAAACCAGAGAACTGATGTATTTGAATGATGGGCTGCAAAATAATATTGAAATGGACATGGACTTCCAGAAGCCCATAGAAGTAGAGCCAGAAACGGTGGTGGAGACTTTGTCTCACATACTTTAAACATGTTGTAGAGGGCCCAGCCCCTGAAGAAAGACATCATGCTTGGTAGAGGGTCAGTGAGAAAGAGGAAGACCCGGATGACAAGAATTGACACAGTGTTGAAGCAAACAATAGGCTCAAATATAACAATTGTAAGGACCTTCCAGGACCAGGCATGGTTTTGTGGACTCATAAGGTTGCTATGAGTCAGAACAGACTCTCTGCACCTCACCAAGCATATAAAGCCCCAGTTTTTGTGTAGCCTACGGCCAGCTTTCCAATAGCATCTAATCAGGGCACAGCTGAAGCCTCACCTTTTGTCCACTATAAAGCTTCCCCACTCTCCGGCCTACCCTCGATCTCTATCATATCCAAGCAAGGTGGCTGATTCCCTTGGTACACCAAGTTCTGAATAAATTGCCTGTTTGTTCTTACTTGGGTATTTTTGTTTGTTTCCACCCATCCACCTAATTTGGTCATGACAACAAACTTGAAAGGCAGGTACTGCCTCATTTTAGGGAAGAGGTCATTAAGGATTGGAGAGATTCGGCAATGTTCCCAAGGTTGTTTCTCTAATAAGTGGAAAGACCTGGATTGAAAGTGAGGCTGGCTCTACAAACTTATATAGGAGTGACTCTTGAAATGTGCAGCCCTAGAACTGCAGCATGAGAACTATACAAAGATTCTCCATCTCAGCTCCACCGGGGGTCAAGGCCCCAGGTCTCTATTATCTCTAACACTGGGGATCATTTTCCACATGCTTCCCACAGATACAACTCAATGAGCCACTGCTGTCCCTGCCCAGACTGGAGTTTCCTAGCAGAAAAAACAATGTGATAATAAAAGGAGGTATCATACAGGGCCCCCACCTTACTGCCTTACACCTTCCGGCACTGAGTCATCTGCCACCCTGGGCCTGGAGAGAGAGCAGCTGCTCAAGCCCAGGGGGCCGGTGGAGCAGCGAGCAGCACAGGAACAGTGCACAAAAGACAGGCGAGCACAATGGCCACACACCAGATTCCTGGCCTCCTCCCCAGGTTTCTGATGAGACAGGACTTGTTCCATGTACTATTCTCCAAAACCCCAAGTTCCATTACCTACAAGAGTTTGCTAACATATGCACTGATGTCACTTTGAAAAACTCTATGTTCCCTCTGGCATATATTCAATAGACACAGAGTTTCACCATGTTTAAGACTGTAAGTTCTAGCATGCTGTAAAAATTGACATTTAAAAATGGTACACTGAGTGAGGTAGTGATGAAGCATACAACTTTCCTCTAGTTCCTGAAGGCTTCTTCCCTCCAACTATCATGGTCCCAATTCTACGTTACAAACCAGCTGGACTAGAGGAGGAACACTGGTAGAGAGGGCAGCTGGAGATACTGAGAACCCAAGACAGATGAACCCCTCGGGGCCAGTGGTGAGAGCAGAGTTACCAGACGGGTGGCGAGAAGATGGGGTAGACAGAGGAAGCCACCTACAAGGATAACCCCCTATCTGGAGGACAGACATTAGAGCAGTGGGCGAGGGGAGATGTCGGGCAGTGGAAGATATGACAAAACAGTAATCATTTATAAAGTATTGAGGGTTGGTGGTGGAGGGAGAAAGAACGACAGAGAGGAAAGAATGAGAGGCTGATATCAAGGGCTCAAGGGGAAAAGCAGATGTTTGGAGAATGATAATGGCAGTAGGCATGTGAAGGTGCTTGGCAGAGTATATGTAACTATGTATTGTGAAAAGCAATGTACGAGACCACCAACAAAATGATTTCAAAAATGGTGCACCGCTTTTTTATGTGTCAACAGAATCTAAGTATCTGAGAGCTGTGATTCCCATCACTGTTCTTTTTAAAATTCACGGTCCAATTCTTCTTTAATAGGTGGAAATATTATATTTCCTTCTCTCTTTTATGTATATTTCACTTACCTATACAAATTTATTATATTTCTATGCTGAAATCTTTTATCTTTGAAAACTTTTTAAAATCATTTCATACTTCTACATTTCATACTTCTCTCTCAAACACATATACAGGGACATTTTAAATTTGTTTTCCTGATAATCTTTAATTTCAAACTGTTAAAACACTAACTTCTGATTGAGTTATCAATATAATTGCTGGAGCATAATTGATTAAAATAATTTATTATGACTAATAAGCATAAAAAGTAAAAATTAACAATATATCATTTAATGAAATGAGCTTGTTGCCATATTACTGCGGATGAATTAAGTCTGAGTTCTATATCAATTTTTTTTTTTTTTTGGGCATCACTACTCTCCAGTGTTGGGAGTAGGAGGCCCAGCCCCACTGCTGGAATTGAACCTCCGTCTGTGGGCCACAGTCCCGCGCACAACCACTACGCCACTGGGGCTCAGTCAGTTTTATATCAATTTTATTCCATTTAGTATTTTTATAGATATAAAGCTAAGAAAAATGTCCAACAAATAAAAGAGAATTAAATACACTGTTGTAGCGATGCCTGCCACTTCTTTAAATGAGGAGTTATTTACTCATCCTAGCTGTCTAGTTAGGTAGCTTTGAGTATGAACACTTATTTTCTCACAATTCTGGAAGCTCAAGTCCAAATCAGGGCCTCTGCATTGTCAATTCCTTCCATGGGTCTCTCTCTTCATCTTTTGCACCAAGAATCCTTGTTGTATCTGTATTCTCACATGGGTCTCTCAAGTGTGTCTGTGTGTCCATTCTACTTTTTTTCATAAGACATAGCCAAGAAGGGTCTAGTTTCAGGACTCACCTTACTCCTATATATTCTCCTAATGTATTAAATGAAGGTCCTTATTTAGAAAATTATACATGGTCCCTATGGACCAACTATTTGGACTAATTTACAGGCACAGGGGTTAGACTTCCAATATAGCTTTTTAAGAAACACAATTCAATCTCTGATAACTGCCAAATCACTTAGTGACTTACCATCATAAATATTTTATATACACTGGCTAATAACTCAATTTGGGTTGAGTTGAAAGTAAACTTGGAAACCACCTGACTTGCTAATGGATTTCTTACTCATTAGTTATTAACTTGTTGAAGTGTCACTCTGACATTCTAATTGCTCCTGCTTGGTTTGTGGAAATATAACACCTTGAACAAAGGCAGCAGGGACGATTAAGGATGATGAAAGTGTGCCTTTGCAAAGTGGGAAAGAGTCAATTGTACAAGAACAGGTGACTCTCCCCCACTGTAGGCTTGTCTTCAAGGGCAGAGTAACTTTCAGAAGGAGCACACAAGGAGTGGAAGATACGGAAAGTGATTGCTACAAATCTGCCTGCCCCTGAATATCTACCCCTTAGAAAACCTTCCATAATTGACCTGCATTGTTGCTCCTCCTTCCCACAGAGAACTAAACCAATACCATCTTCTTGCCAATGCCATTCTGTACAACAAATATACGCTCAACACAAGTACTTACTGATGATACTGGAATCTTTTTAAGAAAAATTTGATGAAAAGACAAGTTTTAAAAGTTTTAAAATGAATACCGTATATACTGATGTATAAGCCGAGTTTCTCGGCCCATTTTTAATGCAGTTTTTGTGGCAAACTTAGGTTCCTTGGCTGATATTCAGGTCGGCTTACACCGGAGTATATGCAGGAAGTGGTACACAGAAATGACTGCACTGTTGTTACTACCAAAAACTGAACTCCCTGCTATCAAGTCAACTCTGACCCAGAGGGACCGCATGAGGCAAGGTAGACTGGTCCTTCCTGTGTTCAAGACTCTCTACAGGAGGCGAAAGCTGCATCTTCCCCCACCCCGCCCCCCACCTCCCACTGTGCTGCTGCTGCAGGGTGCCTTCAAAGGGGTGTGGATCCATAGAGTCCTTGTATACAGCAGAACAAAACACTGCCCGTCCCTGCGCCCTTCTGAGTGGTCAGTCTGCTATTTAAAATGATGTTCTGTGGCTACTCATTAGGTTTCTACTAGTCTTTTTTATTTCTTTCTCAAAGCAGATTATTAGGTTTTCCATCCTAGACAGTCTTAGTCTGCCTGGTGGCTCCACTGAAACCTGTCCACCATTAGTGTTTCTGCTGGCATTTTAAATTCGAATATTATAGCTTTCAGCACCATAGCAACAGGCAAGCCATCACAGTATGACAGACAGACGAGTGATAGACAGGGATGACTAAAAAGTTAATGATGTTACACTAGTCACAGTACATTTCTCCAACCGACGTCGATGGCCCAATGGACCAGAATTTAACTTTGTCTCCTTGGCTCAATGTCAGGCATAAGCCCTCAATAAATATTCCCCAAATCAATGAACAGAATCAGAGTTTAATATAGTGTTCTCCTGTGCTCACATAACAAAATTTCAGTATATTAAAATATATATATATATATATATATATATGAATGTCTCTGGGGACAACATCATTGCTTAGAGCAGCCAATGCACAGAGAGGATCATCGGGTCAGTTCCATCATGAGACAGGACATTCTCTCTCTGACCGATAGCACTATGGGGGACAACTGGAGACATTATGTAGAAAGTGTGCACGGGCAGCCCCATGCACAGCGGGGTGAAACTTGAAGGAGTGCAACAGGGCAGCAAGGGAAGCAAAGTGACCAAGTCCCTGAGGAATCCTAGCAATAAACTACTAACTCGGGGGACAGGGCTGGGCACCTCATCAGAACCAATTGGAAAACACTCATAAGGGTCAGCAGACACTTTTTAGATTTTTTTGTTTGTTTTTTGTCTTTCAGCCTATGTCTGTTTAAAATGGGCAGGACAAACAATCCCAAGGAGCAAACAACAGGACCAGTGGTCTGGGGAACATGGGAGAGGGCAGGGCGGGGAGAAGGGAGCCAACAAGTGCAGGGTTAAGGGAACAAGAGATCTAAAATTGATGGTGCAGAGGGCATATAATGCCTGGTAAGGTGTGAACAAGTGCAATGTATCTCAGAGGAATTACTGAGAGCGAAATGGAGAGTGAGTGTGATAGCGGGACAGCAGGAAGGTGAAAGGAAATAGAGGACAGCCATAGGAGGCAAAAGCTACTTATAGAGGTATAGCTATAGACATATATATGGACATATATTAATTTAGAATGAAAGAGAGATAGAGGCCAATGTACAACATTTGTATTAAGATAGAAGACAGACTTTGAGCCTCTACTCAAGGCCTCCCTAAACGCAGGAATACTTTGTTCTAATAACCCAGCACTATTTGATACTCACTTTCCAGACACAATCACTGAGGACAAAATGGGTACATAAAGAAATGTGGTGAAGGAAGCAAATAGTGCCTAGCTATATATAGTGTCTGGATTCTTAAAGGCTCCGGATTGGACAAGGAGTCATCTAGTGGGGAGGCAGGTAAATCCTCATGGAAGAAGCACACCAGCCTGTGTGGTCACAAGGTGTCAATGGGATGAGGTATATCAAAAGATCCAAGACAATCATGTCGATGTGAAAGAGGGAGGTTGGAGTAGACATCCAAAGCCCATCTACAGACAAGTGGACATCCTCCCACAAAGGAGATACAGGGAAGGGACACACCAAGGAAACACACATCATTCTCTAGTTCCCCCTCCCTCTCCCCCACTATCATGCCTCAGTTCTACCTTATGAACCTGGCTACAACGGAGTACACAAAAAGCTTTCCACACAGGAAATTCAGGACAGATAAAATTCTCAGGAACAGTAGTCAGTAGAGATATCATGAAGGTGGGGATGCAGGTGGAGAGAAAGAAGGAACCTATCATGAGATTGGATAAATGGTCCATCCCTCAAGGGGACAAGTTAACAGCAATGTGGGGAGAAGGTAGACAATGGACAGTGTAAGACACGAAATAACAATAATATATAATTGATCAAGGATTTCCAAGGGTGGGAAGGTGGGTTAGGGAAAGGAAAAATGAGGAACTGATATCAAGTAAAAAGAAAATATTTCGGAAATATTGATGACAACATATGTACCAGTATGTTCAATACAATTGAATGATGGATTCCTATACAATTTATAGGAGCCCCCCAATAAATTAATAAAAAACAGAACATAAAATCTTGAAAAAGAAATAAAAAAAAAATTTAAAAAGGGGCTGAGCCCCGGTGACGTAGTGGTTGTGCACGGGACTGCGGCCCACTGGTTTGAAGGTTCAATTCCAGCTCCCAGGAGCAAAGGCTGGGCCTCCTACTCCCACCATCTGAGGACAGTGATGCCTAAAAAAAAAAAAAATCTTGAAAAAGTATATACTGTATTACAGAAAACCTACAAGTGCCAGAACCTGTATAAGATGGAAATCAGAAAAGGAAAGCTTAATTATTTTATGCCTAAAACAAGTGACAGAAAAGTGGTAAGACTACATCCTATCAAAGCCAGAAACTTTGCAGGACCAGAAAAAACAGGACACTATGATCAGTTCTGACTTTTATAGGTTTCGCTGTATTTGGACAATTTTTATGTTGATTGCATGATTTCATTCCATTTTTCTATTTTTTCTTTTTGCCTTAATCTCTTATTTGCACTTCTCTCATAATTATGATGATAAACAATGATTTTACCTAGAAATTGCAGTGCACCCCTTCTATAGCCCTATAGATTACACAATCAATTTAGATGTTCACATTTAGGAAAATAAGTGCTTTTTATAGTGTTCATTGCAATCCACTAGAGGGTGCTCACTCAATCATTTTTGAAGAATGAAGACTAAAAATCAATTCATGAACTGTGCATTAAGGTATGTGCTGAGATATTTTAATCCCTCAGAGTCTCATGGTGAGCTGATCATCTCCTATTACTTGGTGGTGTTTCTTCTCTGTGTCTTGGAGAAGAGTCGCCTCATATGTGTCCCTCCATGCCATCCATAGCACCTCACAGAATTGCTCACCGAACATGGTTCTTGTATAGGCAAAAACGCCTGAGAATATTGAACTTAAGGATTCCTTTATATCATGAGCTCTTGGACATAATTGTTAGGGCTGGGACTCCAGAAACCCCCATAGCAGCATGAGAGGAAATGGCTTGAATGTAAGTCACAGGCCTGACTATGCCACAAACTGTGAGACACCTAGAAAGTTCTCTAATTTCTTTGACCTTATGCTGATCCAAAAGTCACTGCTCCACAGGGATTTGCTAGAACAAAATAGAAATATAGAAATAAATTGATTTCTCTTATCCTCAATCACCCCACTGACATGAACAGATTCTGGTATGCTATCTTGTTAAATGGTCCCCACTCCGAGTTCCACTCTATATGAACTCCGGGTTAATGAGAAAGTTGTTACCCTACCACAAAATGAAAAAATATTTACAGATAGGTCAGATTGAAAGGGGGGGGGGGGGTGCTCTCTGTATATAATGTACCTAAAATTTCCTAAGTTCATAAGGTCCTCCAATGGTGTCCATGTTCTCCTTACAGTCAGCTAAGTGTTGGACTAGCTGCAAGGTCAGCAGCTCAAAGCCAATAACTGCTCCCGGGAGAGAGATGAGGCTTTCTGCTCCGTGAAGACTTGTAGACTAAGAGACCCAAAGGAACAGTTTTACAGAACTGCTCTGTGTCAGAATGGACTCAGTGGCAGTGAGTTTGGGTTTGGGTTTTTGTGTACATGAGTTGGAAAAGACTCTGTAACAGTAGGTTCGTATGTAACACCGTCTACATTGTGAATATGTGGGAGTTTTGTCCAAGTTCTAGGTCTAGGCTTTTCAGGATTCTCTCTGTTCAGGGAAAGAGACAAATGAGCAATTATGGCAATATTTTTAAAACAACTGTAATAGCAGTATCAACAAAATGTAGTGGAAATGCATGGGGCGAACAACTGAGTTGCCAGAAGCATGCCTGATGACTTGATGGAGAAGCACTGGCTCATTTTAACTCATTATAACAAGAATACTAGTGATAACAAACTTGAGGGCTTACTGCGGGACTGATGGGTGGCCCACTGTTAAGCCCTTAGCCCTTTACTGAGATACTAGAAAAATCTGCCTAGAAGTCCCTCTGAAGAGAGACCTGGGGAGCAGCTTCTGAAGGACCCCAGCCACTGCAAACCCTGAGACCTGCAGTTCTACTCTGTTAACCCAGGGGACGATCATGAGTCAGAACCAACTTGACAGCAGCAACTTATTTGGTTTAGGGTGACGAAGCAAGGAAACTGTAAAACAGAAAAATGGAATACAAAGACAGTGGTGAGAATGGTGATACCGGGAGGGTGGAGCGAAGGTGGAGTGGATAGGGGGAACCAATTGCAAGCATCTACATATAACCTCCTCCCTGGAGTACGGACAACAGGGAAGTGGGTGAAAGGGCACATTGGACAATATACGAAATGACAAAATAATGACAATTTGTAAATTATTAAGGGTTCAAAGAGTAAGGGAACTGGGGAGGGAGGGAAAATATGAGAAGCTGATAGCAAGGACTTAAATAGAAGGAGGTTGTTTTGAGAATGATGATGACAAGAAATGTGCAAATGTGGTCTGCATACAATTGATATATGTATTGATTGTGATAAGTAGTATGAGCTCCCAATAAAATGGTTTATTAAATTAAAAAAAATAAAATGATGGCAACATATGCACAAAGGTGCTTAGGACAATGTATGTATGTATGGATTGCAATAAGAACTGTATGAGCCCTCAATAAAAAGATTTTTTTAAAAAGATAATGAAGTGTTCCACCAATTTTATGAAGTCCTCTTAAATACTACATAACATTCAAAGCAGGACATTCATCTGTGGGCATGTGTATATAATATATAAATTCAGTTTATCTTCTCAATAATTCTATGAAATAGGCACTATTATCCCCATTTCACAGTGAGAATAGTGATACATACAGGTGTTAAGAAGCCCACCGAGGTCACATGCCACAAAGATGCAGAGGCTGGATTTGAATGCATTCTCACACGGGAGGCGAGGTTGGAAGTAGCCTGGCTAAGCACACTGAACAGATGCTTACTCCGTGTCATAAGGCAGCCAGGGGGAGAAGACAGGAGCTTGTTTGCAGGGAGTGAGGCACTGAGGAGAGCCTGCCACTGGGGCAGTGTGACTCAGCAAGCCGCACTCCCAGGGATCTTCCACATGTGAGTGAAGCCTCCTTGGGCAAGTAACTAGACCTCTACGTGCCTCAACTTTGTGATCTATGAAAAAGGCAGTATCTCCAAGGGCTGTCAAGAGAATTGCTATTTGTTTCAAACAGTGCCGGGTACATCATGCTAAAAGGTGACTCTTACAATAAGCAAGCACTCCAAGTGCTTCCTTGCAAGCAAGGAAGGGCTTGTTGTAATATGGCAGGTAAAAGATGATGACTACCTAATTTAGCAGTAGAGAGGGGAAGCAGACATCCAATGTAAGAGATGTCCCTGGGCGAAGCAACAGTACTTGGCACCATTTGGATTTTACAGGGGCACCACAGCACCATTTCTCTGGTGCAGGCATAGGAGGGAGAAAAGAGGAAAGGGAAGGATGCTTTCAATTGAGATTGAGTAACTAAATAGTAGGAGGCCTGGTTACACAGTAGTTAAAAGGTTGGATGCTGATAAGTTGGGAGTTCAAATGCATCTGCTACACTGTAAGAGAAAGAGATGGTCTCTTTGGAAACCGTATGGTCCAATTCTACCCGACTCAGTAGAGTTGGAATGGATTCCAGGGCAGTGAATTTATATCTTCCCCCGAGCTCTGGGGGTGTGCTGCTTCAAATCTGCTGGTTGCTGCTGGAGAAATGTGTGGTAGTCCGCTTTCATCAAGGTTCTGTAGCCTTGGAAACACCATGGGGCAGTTTTACAGGGTAACTGAGTCAAAATGGATTTAACAGGGATAGACTTTTCTTTTTTTGTTCACCTAAGTGGCAGACAGGTCTCGAAGAGGGAAAAAAATGTTTGAGACATGATTCATTTGGTGAATATGGTTAACTTGTTCAGAAAAGACTGAAATGATAGGCATGTAATTGGGTAGGTGTGTACAGTAGACGGACAGCTAATAAAGGTAGTTTACAGGCACCCAATAACCGTCTCACCTGAAATGAAACATACATGCAAGAAACAAAGGAAAGCGCAAATCAGGCAAGAGCTAAGAATCACACAAAAGGTTACCACAAAACAATAAAATTAAAATATATACTAAATCTTACTAGCAGAAGGTAGTGAGTAAATTTCTTTCTAAATAGAAGCAATGCATTCGTCTTTCTCTTGAAACAGACCTGCAGCACTATATCCTGTCTTGGAAGCAAATAGTTAAAAATAAACACTGTCTCCTTACAAAAATGTTTAATTCTGCTATTTCCACATGCCATCATTGTGGCTCAGACTACTGTCTAAGCAGAGAAAGAATGCCCATATTTTGCCTCTGGCAAATAGCACATCTGTGCAAAAATCAAATGGCCACGAAAATCCAACAAAAAGGCAGGTGAAGCAGAAGGCGCAGTTAATTAAATAGATTTGAGTTCACTGCCCAATTTGTTTAGGGTCAAATGATAATTTGTAAATCTGTCTGAGCAAACTAAATAGAAAAATAACTCATTGTAGCATATGAGTGTAGATTATTTCAAAGTCTACAGGAAAAAATGCCTCTTGAAATCTTTTTTTTAAAAAAACCATTCAACTGTGCCTAATTACATCTCAGTCTGAGGCTGTACACAATAAGGATTGGCAGTGAGAGTTCTTGAGCCAGAGAGGTGGAGTGTAAAGTCCGAACTTTGCCACCTGCTGGCTGAAAAGAGTTTTCTAAGATGAATAAACCTCAGAGGTTTGTTTTGAATCTCAAATAAATTATTAATGCTGGGAAGACAATAAACATGCAATACGCATTTGATTTCTTAAGTATCATAGTTCTGTATTTTATATTTGAGTCCTTGAATACTGGAAACTTTAAAAAATAGTTATTCCTCTACTGAGTTTTAAGATTCAGTTTTGAAATGAAAAGGATAACCATAAACTTTATTTCCAAATTGTGGTAATTAGCATAGTTTTTAAAGGCAAAGTTTGTCCAAAATTAATCTTCCAACAACTTTAGACTTTGCCATTGTTAAACACATCATTTTTTGTTTGTTTGTTTTTTGGGGGGAGGGCATCACTGCTCTCCGGTGGTGGGAGTAGGAGGCCCAGGCCCGCTGTTGGAATTGAACCTCCGTCCCAGTGGGCCACAGTCCCGCGCACAACCACTACGCCACCGGGGTTCAGCCCTAAACACATCATTTTTTAAAGTGCTCCCAAGTGACCTTTGTAAAGGAGAAATGCTTATTGAGCTGTACCTCCATAACATGGAATAAGAAACTTTTGATAAATGACTGACTGGATTGATTAAGTCATCATATACCCCTTTTTTCCCTTTGTACAAAACATTTGGGGCTTTTGCTCATAATACTTTGCATTATTCACTCAGTCTCAAATGCCTGGTTCCTCTTGCCAAGGTAACACGTTTATGATAGCAGAGTGGTTACGCATTAGGCTGCTGATCACAAAATAAGCAGTTCAAAACCACCAGCTGAACTGTGGGAGAAAGATGAGGCCTCCTACTCCCGTTACATCTAGGAAATGCACAAGGGGAGTTTTTCGGGAATCAGCTTGATGGCAGCGAGTTTGGTTTTGAGTGAGTGGTAAAGTGAAGTTACTTGGAATGACTCTCCTAAACACATTTGTTAACACCCACCAAATGAGGTGAAACAGTAGAGAGGACTGGTCACTTTTGTCCTTCCATTGGGATACATGTCAGTCAGCAGCACAGGAAGAGAACCTGTGACCATCAAGAAAGAGGAGCTACCAGTAAAGCGCAGCCTGGATTCCCGTCTGAAACGAGTCAGGCAGCAGAGGACACTGCACTGCACTGCACTGATCAAAGCAGAAGGGCTGAACCCCTACAATGGCATTTAGCCAATGGCAGAACTTAGCCAAGGTACACATTTTTACAATTACTTTCACCAGCCACAATTTCTTGGCATAGTTTCTACTTCTTTTTATAAATTTACAAATTAGTATATGTTTTCAAATACAATGATATATGACAGGGAAGCAATATAATAACCAAATAAAATGTGCCTTTAGATAATTAGACCGGAGGCAATATGGGGCTGTCTGCGATGGGTGTTGATCTGGGAAGCTGAACTTTAAGATCGGGCGAGGGCATCTCCCGTTCTTCCATCTCAATTTTAGAGCCCGCGAAACTCCGATGGGATTCCCAACCACATTCTTCCACACGGGTCTGAGCCTCACCCACGCGGAGCCTGTGCGCCCCTTCGGAAAGCACCCCTCCTTATCCACTCTCCCCTGAGCAGTCTTCCTCTGTCCCTACACCACCCTCACCCCCACGCATGGCTCAGCCCCGCCAGGCCTTAGCTCTTCCTTTCCCAAACTCCCAGCGGGGCCTCAGTTCCAGACCCACCCCACGCCCAACCCAACATTCCTGCCCGCCCCTCTCCCATATTTATACGTGGTGGGTCGGAAGGGGTGGTGGGCACGGTGTCTCTGACGCATATCGTAGGCATTTTAAGGTGGCTGTGCAGTCAGCATGTGAGTGTGCGTGCGTGTGTGCCGTGTCGAGGCCGTGCATATTTTCATGAATAAAACTGTTTAAATTATTTCCTCGAGCCTCGGGGTAGCCTAGGGCCACGAGCTGAAAGGTGGGGGGTTGGATCCACTCCATGGAAGAAAGGCCTGGTAAACTACGGCCTTCAGAAGACAACCATGCAGAGTCCTGCAATGTGCCATTTTACTCGGAACCACACAGGGCTCCGTGGGTCAAAATCAACTGGAAGGCAATATAAAGCATGTTGGCATTAAAGACAATCGGTACATTTTCCTCTGAATTCCAAAAAGGAAGCATCACCTAAAGCTTTCATTAATATTTTATGTTACAGTATAATTTTAATAAATACAAACATTGTCTCAAGAGGATCAAAGCAAAGATATAATTTTGCTTACTATTCGTTCAAAGTTTTCTTACTTTCCTTTAATTTTTTTTCCTAAGGCCTCGGTAGGAAAGAGAAGGCAGACTCATATTGCCTTATCTTTCAAAGCACACCCTGGCCTTCCCCAACATAAAGTTTACTAAGCACCTGACTTACCCCTCACCCAGCCCTAAGGAATGAATTATACTTACCTTGCCGTACTCCAAGCATCTCCAAGTTCTTTGGAATACTGTTTTTCAAAATGATCCAATACAACTTTGCAAATCTGTTTTGTAAGCTTCCCCTCTGAGTTTGCTTTCAGCTATAATAAGAAAAAAAAACGCTGACACACACATTGAATTATGACAAATTTATTGAATTTCAACAAAAGACAAGAACGCTGTGCTACATTCTTATTACCCATTGCAGTTGCCAGCCTAAGCGACAGATTTCCAAGACTACAGGGGCACAATCTCATCTTTTCACTCCTGTGAAAGGCTAGTGGGTTTGAACTGCCCATCTTGCAGCTCGTCACCCAAAGCGTAACACCAATGTCCTACAAGTCCTTACAAATAAAGCAAAGTATCACAAGTAACATAATTCCACTAAGGTAGATAGAAGCATGAGTTTCTGTCAATGATCACTGTCCACATATAAATCTAAAGTTAAAACATAAGCTAGCACTAGTAGCTATGATAAAAGCAACTCAACTACTTTTTATATAAGTCTCTCTAGAACTGAGTGATGGGGATACAAGTACTCTTTTTTGCAACTTCTGTATAATTTTAAAATAGTCCAAACATTTTTTTTTACATATTTTGTCTTTTAAAAAATCATTTTATTGGGGGCTCACACATCGCTTTTCACAGTACATACGCTGTTCCAAGCACTTTCACCTGCTTTCTCTCATCCAAACAAGAAAATTTTCAGGATTTGCTATGCAACACATATCGTTCTAATATAACATACACTGTTTCTATTAATCATTAATCAAAGTCAGGTCAAGATTCAGTGAACAATTTCACTTTTTTCACATCAGTGATTCGGTTTCTAGCTATGGTTTTTATCCACACCGTCCTACAGAATCAACGCCTCTTCAAATTTACACTATCCAATAAGCAAGCTCCAACATGTTTATTTACTAGTGAACAGATGTCCATGTTTTACTGCACGTGAAGCTGTTCACTGCTGAGGAGCAAACAGCACAAGCACAGACGATGCTCTGACAGTTCGGGGAAGAGGCAGGACAGAGCAGCCCCATCGCTGCCGCGGGGAAAACGAGCTGGAATGCGGGGGCGGGGGCGCAGGTACGTCCCTCCGGGAACACTACAGGGAAGGCACTCCGCACTGCGCCGGCGCTCGGGACTGAAAAGCCAAAGAACCCCGGACACTGGCCCGGGTGGAGGCCATCTCCCACCCCGAGCTCGCCCCCGACGGCGCGCAGAGAGGGCTGCGGTCCAGTCCGAGGCGCCGGCCAGCCCCAGCCCTCACCCGGGTCAGCAGCATCTCGTCGGCAGCAGCCGGACAGTGGGACTCGCTCGTCCCGCCAGCAACTGTCGGCGGAACACGGAGGACGGCCTGATGCCCGGGCACTCCGGAACTCGCTGCCAATCGTGCGCTCCCCCGCCCCCGATCGACTTCTCGCGAGCTTTCAAAGTCTCGCCGCAGAGGCCTCGGTCTCGCGAGAACCCGCCCAAAGGGGTTTCCGGAGGAAGCGGGTGCGTCGGGCGCGCGGGCTCGCGAGGGGACGTGAACGGTGGTTGGAAGGCTTGGCTGGGCTGGCCACCCGGTCTGCCGTCACCCTCGCGCGGAGCTGAGTTTGGCTACAGTGCGGGCTTTCTTGGTCATTTGTAGGTCCCCAGGGACGATGCTCGTTTTAAAGCGTTTATAGAAGCAGCCAAGTTGGTGACTGAGTTATCTAACCCTCATACAGATAGCTCAGAGGACAAAGGCGATGATGAAAAAAAAAATCAAGGCACGAGTTATCGTGAAAAATACACCATCAAAGTGTGCGCGTTTACATTTCACATGCATTTGTTTCCTTGACAAACAATACTGGCAAATAATAAACGCCCAAATGTTAGCTACTGTTGTGTAATTATTTTCTTATTAATCATGATGACCTTCTGTTGCGAATGATTGAAGACCAGAATGAGCCCTTCACAGTCATCTCCACCCACACTATTTCCAGGAAGGTTGGCATTTCATGCATTGTGACAGGAGAGACATTTAATTAATGTAATTTTCAGTGGCGCTCATATAGATCTGAAAAAAATTCAAGCCCCAGCTATCTGATATTTAAAAAGCTCGATTGTGCTCAGAATATAGATAGGAACAAGTCTACATCCCTAAAAAAAGTGATTGTTATATCTACTACTGTGATATAACACTTCCTACATTTATTTTAACAGTTTTCCTTGTGATCATTGTTAGATACCCTGCAATCAATTTCAACCCAAAGTGACCAAGAACACCTATAGCATGAGGATTGTTTTTGGGTTTTTTTAGCTCTATTCTTTACAGAAGATAGCAGGAGTTTCTCGATCATTTGCGTGAATTCCAATTGCTGACCTTTAAGTTTATAATCTATATTTATTATACTTGCAAAAAAAGTGTGTTGCTAAGTGCCATCAGCTTGGTGTTGACTCATGTTGGCCTTATGAGTCAACAACAGTATAACACTGCCTGATCCTAAAGCGATTGCTGTGCAACCCGCTATTGCATGCAGCATCTCAATCGATTTTGTAACGGGTCTTCCTCTTCCTTATTGACCCTCAACCAAGTGTGATGTCCTCCCCCAGGGACTGGTCCCTCCTAATAATATCCAAATCAGAGAGAACATTTTTGCCTCTTCACTCACAGGAGCATTTTCATTGTCCTTACTTCAAGACAAATTTGTTAGTTTTCAGCACTCCGTGGTTGTGTTAGTCTGGGAAACAAATCCGTACTCATGCTTATATATAAGAGCAAATGAATATTGAGAAAACATCCCAGCCCAGTTCTGATCAAATCCATAAGTCTGATATTAATATGTCCTATGCCAATCTATAAAGTCCTTTTCAGACTTAAGAAAGACATGTAATGACGCCTAGTGTAGAACAACCACAGGTCAGTGGGGACAAAGATCTAGTGACTATGGACACATTCCAGTGCTGGCAGGGATCTCCACTGAGCTCCTCCAGTTCCCAGGGCACAGACAGGGTCTATCAGTGGGGTGCCTAATGTCTTGTCAGTAGAGCATCTCTCCAGGAGTGAGCAGAGAGTCTCTCCCGCTTCCAAGGAGAAAATTCAGGAGTACCAGAATCTTGAGGGGAAGGCCATGCTCACACAGAATCCTCATTGACTGTGACACAATTGACAGACTAGATAGACTCCACCCTTTTAATCTTCTCAAGTCCCAAACTGATAACAAATGATGTAACATTCCAGTATTCTTTGCCCATATCATAATCCAAAGATATCAGAGGTTCTCCATTGCTTGTTGTCAACCTTCAATACGCAATATAAGCTGACTGAAAAGATCATGACTTGGGTTAGGTGCACGTTGGTCCTCAAAATGTCATTAATGAGATCTTTTGTGGAAGACTGACCCAACAAAACGCATCCTTTTGTTTCTTGGTTACCGCTACAATGAGTGTTAATTGTGGACCCAAGGAAAATGGAGTGAGTGGCAATCTAAAGTATTCTACTGAATTGAACAAAGACAACCAAAAGAGAAGAATGTGTTCAGCATTTCACAAGCTGAAAGAACTGCAGGAGAAAATGCAGACCTCACGCTGAAATATTGAGGTAGTCTAGCAACAAGTGTGAATAACCTGGGCTGAGCCCCGGTGGTGTAAGTGGTTCAGTGCAGAACTGCAGCCTGCGGGCTTGGCGGTTCAAATCCAGCAGCAGCTCTCAGGAGCGGCACTGGTAGCGCCCACAACCACCAGAGGCAGTGATTCCCCCCACCACCACCAAAGGAAAAAGAGTGAATGACTCATGAAGCATGAAAACAGGAAAAGCAAAAACAGAATAAATATACCCCAAAATAATCAGCTGATGTCCAACTAGTCCAGAAGCTTAGCATATGATCTAGGACCTGTGAGACTGAAGGTGGAAGTCCAAGCTGGACTGCCAGCATTAGCCAAGAACAAAGTTCCAGGAACTGGCGGAATTCCAGTGGACAAATGGTATTTCAGTGAGAGGCTGCAAGGCTGCAAGAATTAAGTCTTACGTGCCAAGAAATTGAGAAGGGTTCTGGCCAACTTGCTGGACAAGATCCATATTGGTACTGAACACAGAATGTGGAAATCATTGAACAATATCATTAGTTTCATGTTCAAGTCAAATGTACTGAAGATAATTTAAAAATGGTCTAGTAGTACATTGACAAGGAATTGAGAGAAATAAAATCAAAATCAGAAGAGTGTGTCAACAAGTGCTACCATTGCTAATGTTAGATGTATCCTGGTTGAAAGTAGAGAACACAAGAGAGGCATTTTCCAGTTTTTTTTCATTGTTCACAGAGTTATTCAACTGTGAGATTCATAAAAAATAGAGATAACATTGTGAACAATAAGAATTCTAGAACAGTTATTTGTGCTCATGTGGACATACACACATGGATATACACACAACCAAGAAGTAGTCATTTGGAAAGAATCAGTAGATTCTGTCTTCTTGAGAATCAGAAAAGGTGTCTGGCAGAATACTCTTTCACCATTCAATCTTTGTATTAAGCAAATATGAGAAAATGGATTGCACAAGGAAGAAAGCAGCACCAGAAGTGGAGGAAGACTCATTAGAAAGCTTTTTTTAAAAAAGTCAGAATTTAATACATATATCATTCCTTATTTCAGTCTCATCAAGTAGAATGCACAATTCTGCCACAATCTGTTTTCACACATTCTTTTTCTTCATGGACACTAGCAACTTTTTAAATGCAGGTGAAGCAACCTTGCTAGCTGAAAGTGAAGGAAGAGGAACTGAAGTGCTTACTCTTGAAAACCAACTGTTACAGTATTCAGTTCACATTACAACTCAAGATAAAGCAACCAAATAGCCTCACAATAGGATCAATAAACAGCATCAGGATAAATGAACAAATCGTGACCGTAGATTCTCTAGCTACCTTTCGAAAGCTGCTGCTCAGCTTTTGTACATCATCATTTCCTCTATTCATTTCAATTACTGGTACTCTGTTAAAGAGCAAGTTTCACAGTCTCTTTGAATATTCATTTTGGTCTTTTTTTCTTGTCTTTTTAATGACCTTTTACTTTTTTCATGTGGAAACCAAGCCAACCACGCTCACTAATCTTGAGTTGATTCTGATTCATGATGAGTCTATGACCAGAAGAGAATGGAAAGTAGAATATCTGTCTCTCACGGAGCTGCTCGTGGTTTTCAACTGCGGACCTGTGGACGATTAGCAGCCTGCTACGTTAACAGGATGTCTCACAATGGGTCTGGATTTTGACTTTCAGTAGTCAATACACAAAATCGGTTCTTGAGGCAGTCTCTAAATTTAAGTGGGATATATGCAAGGTGATACTTTGGCTCTTACAGATTAACATTTTTGGTTTCTTTCGTTTAAACCTGAACTTGCATGTGTGCAATTCATGCTTTAGCCTGCAGTTAGTCCTTGGCCTTGTTCAGCTGATGATACTGAGTGTTTCCATCTTTTCTTTCTACAGATGTAGTCAGTTTGAATCCTGTGTGTTCTTCTTGAGTAAGCTCCATGTGGATAGTTCAGAAAGTCATGAAAAAGAGGAAGAACCTCAATGAGATAGATTGGCACAGTGGCTGCAACAGGCTCAAACATACAAATGGAGGATGGTGCAGGACCTGACACTGCTTCCTTCATTTGTACTGGTTCATTATGACTGGGTACTGACTGGACAGCACCAGACAACCTTGTATTTATAATTAGTGTTAAGAAGACAAAGAAGCTGTTAGGTTTGTAATTTTCTGTCTTGTGACCCCCATAAAGATGTTTCTATCACCAACACCATATTTTGCCACTACTAACTCTTTTTTAAGTAGCCCTGTTGGCAGAGTGCATTGTGTTGGTCTGCTTACCAAAAGATCTATGGTTCAAATCTACTAGCTCCTCTGAGAGAAAAAGGAGGTAGCCTTCTTAAATAATATTCATATTAACTAGTATTTCTTAAAGGCATATGGATATCACTGATGGTACTGCATTTCAGGCTACCTATTGAAATGTTCTTGACAATGAATGCTATGTGATTCCGCTTCAATTCATCCTTTCTAGCACAGGATTGTTCCATTCAAAATGGCTCTTTTAATTGCCGTTTAGCTCCCAATGCTTAATTTATTGTTCTTCACGAGTCCTGGTTCACTCCTAGAATCACACTTGGTACATTCTATCATTACTGATGCATGTTTGCAGTTGTTTCTTCTCATTGCAAGTCATGCCACCCCAACACACAAAGGTTCTAAAAACTGTACCCATCCACTTCATTAATGTCCACGTCTTCTCTTTTCCTTTTTCAGTGCATAAAAATAGAACTTGTTGAGACATTATAGCAACAAGTCGCTGCAAATTGATATACATATATATTCAAATCCATGCAGTTAATATGCATTGTCCATGAACCTTTTAAAGATCCCTCATACATGAACACAACCATACACTACATGCTTTTGTTAGAGAACATTTCAAAGGATCAGATACAATTATAGCTTTACATATTAAGTAAATATGAATCTTTTTTTGAAATATTAATCTTTAAGTCTTTAACAGAACAATTTGTTAAGCTACACAAAAGATAGTAAAATAATTTATACAAATTTGTAAGTTTGCTTCCTCCACTATTAAAAATAAATTTGGAAAATAATTTTGTTATGAAATACAATCAATAACTCTTTAAAAAGTTACTATTAACATTTTGCAATTCTTCTTAGAATGGTTGTTTTATTCAGTTTTAAACTTGCAATCTGTTACACATGACTGCATAATATTTTGTATATATGCTTTTATGTGTGTGCATCTTACACTTACTGGTGTATAATAATAATTTTAGGTGCAACGCAGCTCTGAGGAGCGATGGCTGTTGCCCTCCCAATCCCATCTCTGTGTTCTCTTTTTTTCTTCCTCATCTGCACCCTCCAATCTTGGTAACCCGCGGTGAACTGATGGCAGGCTCCGTCATACTGGCGCCCATCACGAGGGCAAGAGATACTGGAGACAACGGTGACAGACGCCACTGTAGAAGGACGGCAGTAAGAAAAGGACAGAAAATTGGTCAGGTAAATACACATTCACTCCTACAGAGAAAGCTGATCCTGAAAACTCTGAAGAAAACTGGAATCGTGTTTGGGATCCAGGTCCAATAATCACTTGGAGAAAGGCATATATATTTATATTCTTACAGAATAAAGCTGATAAACTCTCCTTAGAAGAATGCAAGCACGTTTGAAGAAGGAAGAATACAGAAGAAATGGAGAAATCCCTTAACCATCATTCTATTTCCAGGTTGTTGACACCCCAAAGGGAGGGGCTCTCTTTGTTTATGTGTTCACAGGTAAAGGAGAAAGTGGGATTCTCTCCAGCCAGCAAGGCCCAGAAGAGAAGAGAGAAACTGATGCTGTAATTTGATCCTGGCACTGAAGGAATTCAGAACATCAAAGATCTTATGAAGTCCAGAGAAATGCAATTGCTGTCTGCTAAAATATTTCTTCCATAGCTAATACCATCTAAAGGACATTCTGGAACTCTATCACAATTGAACCTTTTATACAATGATTGAACTATTACTACAAACTATTCTTTTGCTAATAGATCAAAATTTTGGACTTATTAATTGATGCTAAAATGTGATTGGAATGTAATTGACTTCTATGTAACCCTGTATCTGAAATGTGACAATTGTACCTTGGTAAATTGTGTTTTTAACATGTCTTTAGGAAACAAGGTAATCATTTTAAAACAACCAGCCTATGTCATGTTACCAGTCACAATTCAAGGGGATTGATATGCAGATTAAAGCTCTACAAGTCATCATGGGTTTTCAAAAGAAATTAGGCCAAGAACTAGAAATTCTTAAACACTTTCTTGGAATGTTTATTGCAGAAACTATTGCCACCAAAGCTAGTATAGCAACTATTACTACTATACCCACTGGTTTCTCTATTAAGCATTGGATTGTATCTTTTATTACGTTATTCATTGGAATTGTTCTTCTTTGTATGTTCCTTCCATGCTTAGTGCGAGTAGGCCTCGGCTTAGTCAATAGTCTCCAAGCTCAAATACATCTGAGTAGGCTTGAAGGCCTACGTGCTGCTGGTTTGTAATATTCCTCCCCATAAATTAAAGCAGGTTGGTAGTCAAAGACGGGTAAGTTCATTAATTTTGTTTGTTAACCTAAGACAGAACCTATTTGCTTGGAGGAGTAGGTTTGATGACGGGTAAGACATTCATAAGTTAATGACAACCTAAGACAGGCACAGTCTTTGCTCATATATAATAAAAAAGGGGCAGATGTTGGAGAACGCTTCAGCTGCCCTATTCCACAAAGTGGAGTTCCTATTTATCTGGTTTGGAGATTCTGCTGCTAAGAATTGCCTGTGACTAGGGACCATAAGTTTCCTTTTACAAGCAGAGCCATCGACACTCCACACATCCTCACAGTGTGATAAGGATGTGAGGAAATGTGTTTATTCATACCACGTAAATGTACTTCCTATTGTCTGGAGAAGATAAAAGCTTGGGCTAAAATAAACTCAGGGCACAGTGCAGCTCAGAGGAGCGATGACTGTTGCTCTCCTGATTCCCCCCCCTCCAAAAAAAAATAATTTTTAAATGTTTTAAAAGATGATAATTTTATCATGTAGAATGATATGAAGCACCTTTTGCTGCCTTTAACATGACATTTTTCTCACTATATATGTAAATATACTCAGAAGGGAAAAGTTTGTTCACCAAGATAGTAGAAAAATGCACTATTTTATAATTTACTGATTTAAAAATTTATTGCATTAACCCTATTTCAAAAATCAACGGAGCTCTGGTGCTATAGTAGGTTATACATCTGAGTTGCTAACCACCAGCCCAGTGGTTCAAGCTGTCTACTCTTGTAAAGATATAAAGTCTGAAAAACGCAATGGAAAGGTTTTGTTCTAATTTCAAAACTCTTGCCTACTCTACTATGCAAAGGAAAACATTTAAATTTATTGAATAAAAGAGATACCATACTGATATCAATTATTTTTATTGTGTGAAAATGTTACAGTTCAGTTCAATAAGAATGAAGCTGCAGCTCATAACAATGAAGGCATCTGCTAAAAACCAAATGAATTTATAAAACACGTTATTTTTGAAATGCTACATGAATATAAAAATCATTATATAAGATATATTAAAATGTGTTAATTTTGCCTATACATATAATTTCAAAATCATTGTTATATTTTTATTAAATGGATTTATAGTAATTACCATACACTAGTCAGTAGTAGGAAACAAAGGAATTTTTAAGTTATACTTACTCTCAATTTAGATGAATTAAAAAGTATGGCAAAAGTATTAATTTTATTTTTTTTTTATTTTTTTATTTTTATTTTTTAATTGAATAAATAAGTTCCAAAAGAAACAAAAAAGATGCACAACTGGACTTTCCCTCTAAAATCCATTAAGAAATTTATTTACTCTCTTTTTGCATAATTTTCTCTTGTATTACAGCTACCTAGCAAATTTAGATTGCTATGACTTTCACATCTGAAAGAGAATGCTTTCTGCCCTTACTCAGTGGGCTATATGTATCTCATGTACAAAACTACATGTAATGGTGACTAACGTTCAAAGTGATCTGATGAATTAAAGTTCAAGCATAAGTAAACGATCTATGAGCCTGCTTTGTTCGGACTTGTTAATATGATCAGAGACCAGTGTATATCTGTTAGTGTGAGAGAACTAGCTGGGCAATTGTAACCAGATGATAGACCAGTCATTTTCTTCACAAGATTTTTAGCTTAACAAAAACATGTACACTTATTGAAAGGCAATATTATGCAACTACTACTTCAGATTTGTGTGCATGTGTATAGTTTAGCCTATATGCCAAAGAACTAAAAAATCCTATAGATTCCATTCGTAAGTGCAGGAGAACTGCTATTGTTTTAAATAAAGAAAATATTTTGTAATTATCTCTATATAAAAGTAATTTCTGAGCTAGTATTTTTGTTCTTGTTGCTTCAGTACCCAAGCTCTTTCTCAGTTGTAAAGCAGAAGTCCCTGAACTTACAGAAGCTCTTTCTGCCTACTTTGATTTCTTGCTCTGGAAGACAGAGGACAACCTAGAAGAGACTTGACAGCTTCTAAGAGAACAAGATGGTGGCATGGGTGTTTTCAATTCTGCATTTAAAACAGATGCTTATTGCAATTCTTATTAATATTCTATGACATTTTTAATCATTTAAAAACTTCTAGGTCAAAAAAGTATTTAAAATTTCTTTCATTTAATCCAACCAGAGAAAATAATTTTACAACACAAAAACACCCTGAATTATATCCTTGGGTAGTACTTTCAAATAAAATAAAAATAAAAAATTATGCTATTTAAAAAAGCTAAAATTTTAAAATTAGGTCAAATTAAAATGCATACTTCAAGAGCAAGACTATGAGCCATAAATATATCCTGTCTGTATAGATAAGAGCTATAAAATACACTATGTCTATTTTTCAGACATAACCTTTTTAAAAAGCATCTATAGAAAAGTACACAATCAATATCATAGTAATTAAATTTTTTAACAAAGTTTTTAGAAAAATACAAAAATAGTTAAAAATTTAAGATATAAATTCCCAGAAGTTTCCCTTACATGCACATGTATCTTACAAACAAACAAACAAACAACATTGAATATATAGAAATAGAGACGATTGTACAAAGAGTAAAGAAAGTAGGGTCCATTGGCTTCTGTTCTGGAGAGATTTTCCTCTAGGAATATGCTCATGAGTGGGCCCTTATAAATCTGAGTCGACTCTCTACTTTGCTAATGTGGTCCGAATGCCTGTCATTTACACTGTTTATTTTACTTGCTTTCTTTTTAACGACGAAGAATATGGGTAAGTGATTTTCAGATCATTTAGGTGTGCAGTGGGTAAGCTCCCAAGAGAATTGCTATGGTTATCTTGCTGGTCATCAGTGGTCAGGAGTTTTCTTCTAAGGAGAAGAACGCCTGCCCTGTCATTGTGTTGGGTTACAGGCCTTCCTCCACAGGACCCTGGTTAGGAGATGACGTCATGGGCATCACTGTTGGGTTTCTGCCGTACAACCAGAGGAGGCAGTGGCTTCCCATAGAAATCTACAAGCAGAAGGGAAACAAGTGAAAGTTCTGATAAATATGAAGAGAAGGAAACCAGCACATAAAATTATACTAACTCTAGATGGGAAACATCATGCAAGATGTAGGATAATGATCATTATCTTCCAATCGACACCTTTTAAAGAAGTAAGACATTATGACTTGGCTATCAAGGGATGGGTGGAGAACAGGAGAAAAAAATGTAAGAACTGAACATGTGAGTAAATTCAAAGCAGAACCATTAAATTTCTAACACGAGATTAGAAATCAATTGCTACATAATTTAATAAAAAAATTTCCCAAATGGATATATTTAGTGTTATATTATCATTTTACAATTCCCATTCACATTAGAACGTAATAAATAATAGTCAAATCTACAGAGGCTGCTGCTAACATTCTGATAAATCAGTATTTGTACAATTTATGCATTTGTATTCAATGTCTGTTACTCTTTCAAGATTCTTTTGGAAAAGCAATAGTACATTCCATTCTTCTTCTTCTTCTTTATTTTTCTGGCATCACTGCCCTGCTGGGAGTAGGAAGCCCATCCTTGCTCCAGGTGGATTTGAACTGTCAATCCTGTGGGCCGTAGTCCCGCACGCAACCACTAGGCCATCAGGGCTCAGCCCTCTATTATTCTTATAATTAGGAACCTTTTCATGATATTTCAATGTGCTTTCGTGATTTGGGGCACATTTGACATTATTTGAAATAGGGAAGGCTTTATTTTATACTTCATAACCAAGAGGAAAAGACATTTTTGAACAATTATAAACTTAAAGTAACTATTAAACCACAAGTACACTGCAGTATATTTTAATGTAATACTATCATAGTAGACAAATGGCCAGGGGGTTAAAGCTAAACTCAAATTCTGGTCCTATCTCACTTTTTAAAAATATCTTTTTTCCTATCTCTTATAAAGTATGTGACCTCACAATTTAAGTTCCTCATACACAAAGTAGGGATATTATTTCCTACTCTCCTAAGAGCACTGAAGAATTAAAATGAAATAAACTACATGAATATTTAGTTGTGTTAAGGAAATGGTATATAATTATTATTTAAGTTTTAGTAGAAATAATTACTTTGATGTATTTGAAGTGTATATTTTTTTCTAATTTGTTAACTTCAAAATGTTAATCCACTATAAACCAGTCCACTGCACGCAAGCCAATTCTGCCTCACAGTGACCTTCGACGGGGCTTTGGGGACTGTAAATCTTTGAAAAAGCAGATAGTTGCATCTTTCCTTTCCTGAGTGGATGGTGACTTTGAGCTGCTTATATGTTAAACTGTCCAAAGCTACATACAGCATGGTCAAGACTCCAAGTTCAGACAATCAAATCTCTGGTGAAGATAAATATTTCCTTATACATTTTATTTCTAGAATTTAAAAATACCCCTTTAAAATATAAACAGCAGAAAAGTGAGTGAAGGGAGACAATGGATGAGGCAAGTTATAAAAATAATAATTTATAATTTATCAAGGTTTCATGAGGAAGGGAAGGTAGGGGAAGGAATGAAAAATAAGGAGCTTTTTTTGGTTTGTTTGTTTGTTTTGGGGGGGGTGTCACTGCTCTCAGGCGGTGGGAGTAGGAGGCCCAGCCCCAGTGCTGGAATTGAACCTCTGTCCCAGTGGGCCGCAGTCCTGCACACAACCACTATGCCACCGCGGCTCAGCTCAATAAGGAGCTTTTATCAAGGACTCAAGTAGAAAGAAAATGCTTTGAAAATGATGATGGCAACAAATGTACAAATACAAATGTGCTTGGCACAATGGATATATGTATTGATTATGATAGGAGCTGTAAGATCTGCCAGTAATTATTTAATTGGGGTTGAACCCCGGTGGCGTAAGTGGTTGAATGTGGGATTGCGGCCTGCGGGCTAGGCGGTTCAAATCCAGCAGCTGCTCTCAGGAGCAGCGCTGGGTAGCTCCCACGACCACCAGAGGGCAGTGATGTCCCCCTAAAATAAAAGTATTTAATTAAAAAAACAAGTGTATCACTAGGACTTCTTATAATGTATATAATCCATAAAAGAAAGGAGTTTTGAACAGATTGTGAAGAAATTCTATTATTTTTTAACACAATTTTCCATGAAATTTCTGAAGACCTCTGACATGGAGATAAAGTAATGGATTGATAGTGTTAAAGTAAACATAGGTTCTTTAAATATATTCTCTGATAATATGTCTTACCTGTCCACTGAAAAATTTTATTCTTAAATTTTCTACTCCTACCACAGCAAAGTTCACATTAAATTTTAGTTCATTTGTAAGCATCTGCTCTAGTTCATCAGGTACCTGCTATCTTCTAAGCATAACCTTTTGTCAAGATGCTTGTTTATGAGAGGGAAAAAAGTAAACCTTGGGAGGAAAGAAGAGGATGAGTCTATGTAATTGTGAAAAGACGAAAAACAGTAATGTAGGCTTCTGAAGTAACAAAAAACAAAAATCCTGTTTCCTTCCTCCTTATTGACAGCAGAGTTGAAATGAATGCAATGATTGACCTATAATGCACCCCACCCCCACCGAAGGGGATGTACAACAGAAAAGTGGTGAAGGGAGACAGAGGAAATAATAATAATTTATAATTTATCAAGGGGTAACGAGGGAGGGATGGGTGGCAAAGGAGAGAAAAAAAAGAGGAGCTGATACTAAGGACTCAAGTAGAAAGAAAATATTTTGAAAATGATCATGGCAACATATGTACAAATGTGCTAGACACAATTGACATATGGATTTTTATGAGCTGTGAGACCTTCAATATAACTTTATTAAAAATTGACTTTATGTATTTTGTGAAACACAAGTCAAATATACAGGGCTAAAATACAGATATTTTAAACTTGTGCATGTAGGGTGTTGTCCTTGCTACTTGGGTAAGAACAAACTTATATACATTGGAAATTAACTGAAAGTAGTGAATTTGTTTTTTTTTTGTTTTTTTTGTTTTTTTTTGTTGTTGTTTTTGGGGCATCACTGCTCTCCGGTGGTGGGAGTAGGAGGCCCAGCCCCACTGCTGGAATTGAACCTCCGTCCCAGTGGGCCGCAGTCCCGCGCACAACCACTACGCCACCGGGGCTCAGCCCCTAAAGGAATGTGGCTTTCTTTTTTCTTTTTTTTTTTTTTTTGGGCATCACTGCTGTCGGCGGTGGGAGTAGGAGGCCCAGCCCCACTGCTGGAATTGAACCTCCGTCCCAGTGGGCCGCAGTCCCGCGCACAACCACTACGCCACCGGGGCTCAGCAGTGAATTTGGATTTTAACTAAAATACTGTACTGCAATAATTTCTCAGGAGTCCTAATTTAAAGTACAAATACAGAAAAGCAAACAATAACAAGAAAATAACTACAGTGTTCTCAGCCCACTGCCAACCTCTTTTTCATGTGTCCCTTTACTAGACAGAATGCATTCCTGGATGCTCCCATCCATTCATTTACTCTTAGCTTGCATTCTCTCCCTCAGAAACAGACACTATATATCCCTCGATTTCTCCATACCTTCCTACTCGGTCGTGAGACTTTTATTTTCACTTTTTCTAAACTCCATAATCTTAACATCATCTCTATACATTTCCAAATAAACAAACCTACAGACACAACTATGCATGTCTCTCTCAAACATGTTTCCTTCCTCCTCATGAACTTTCATTCTTAGAGATAGTACCAACCTTGTCTTCTATGCTGAATTATCCTGCTATTCTTCCCCACCAAAACTACATGTCCATTCATTAAATCTTATTTACGCTAGTTGGTAAAATGTTTCTTGACTACAGTGTTAATGTGGTCATTTCTCATTTTGATTATTTCATCAGAATATATGAACGATTGTGAAGATAGATAGCACAGCACCCAGCAGTGTTGAACCGATTCTACGCTATTTAAAAACAATTTAACACCAGTCGCAGAAGTGGAATAGCTCATTTACCTCAGGTGTGGCCACCATCTAGTTTGTCTTTCAAATTGTGACTCAAGTTATTTTCCTAATCAACAAATCAAATAGCAGAACTTTCCAGACAAAAAAACAGGAATGTCATCAAATCTGACAGCAAGTCCAAATATCTTAATAGGTGCATGCCAAGCTCTTCACCATCTCTATAATGAAGCTCTGTCTACTTGTAGGAGGCCTTTTCTTTACCCACTGTTCTCACATGAGCACAACCCGGCATGAATAACTTCGGGCTAATCTACAAAAAAGGAACATCTTTCCCTCTCTCCACCTTTGAACAATGTTTCTTCTGTTTACTAATTAATTTGAATCGTTCATTACCAAATTCTTTTGCCATTTTCCTAATCACCCATGCGGTCTGTACACTGTAGTGTTTATCACTGTTCTGTTTTGAACTGCCATGTATATTGAATTACTGTTAGATGAGCTATGATCTCCTCAATTCAACAAGGATCTCCAGAAAGACAGAATGCATGCTTTGTCCATCTTAAAATTACTAGTGCTTTAGCTGGTGTTTAACACCAAACAGCTACTTGATGAATCCTGAATTCAGTAAGAGAAAAAAGAAAAATCCACTGAATGATACATGGGTACATACACATTAACATCTAATTTTTCATAAATCATTGAAGTTACATTTATTCTAACATGTACAAGTATACTTAGAACATTCAATAGAAATATGATGCAAAAACTGTACGCAAAACAGAAAACTGTCATTTCATTGGAAAAAAATTAACAAATTCTGCTGCAGTATAAGAAGCTATCTTCAGATATGAAGACAATCTTTTATTTCACTAATAACTAAGAAGAAATATTTCATCGCTTGCGTATAGTATTGTTAAAAAAAAGGCAAGTTGCATATTTGTCTGTATACATTTTTTGAATACTTTAATTCTTTTTTGTTTTGTTTTCTCTTTTCTGTTTGTTTTTTGGGCATCACTGCCCTCTGGTGGTGGGAGTAGGAGGCCCAGCCTTTGCTCCTGTGGAGCCTCTGCTGGAATTGAACCTCCATCCCAGTGGACCGCAGTCCCGCACACAACCACTACACCACCGAATACTTTAATTCTATGAACTTTGATATAACTTCAAATAATCTAAAGATTAAACTTGATTTTTTAAAATCTACTAAGTATATCTCCTTAGGGAATATGTTCTAGATTAGGTATACACAGAGTTTATCACAAAGACAATTGGACTTTCTTGAAGAACAAATGATAATTATACTGGCTACACTATGGCTAATATTATTTTCATTTTAACAATGTGTTTCCTTGAGTCAATTAAGCATTTACTAACTTTGGTTCTAGTCATCTTTATTTAGATGAACTTTATTTGGTTTTCTGATTGATATCTGAGTCAACTAATTTTCTTTAGTTTTGCTTCATTTTAATATTCAATATCTGAGTATCTTACTAGAAAGAGAGGGAAACCAATTATTGTTTTGTTTTTGTTTTGTTTTGTTTTGTTTTGGGGGGGCATCACTGCCCTCTGGTGGTCGTGGGAGCTACCCAGAACTGCTCCTGAGAGCTGCCGCTGGATTTGAACTGCCAAGGCCGCGGGCCGCAGTCCTGCACTCAACCACTAACGCCACCGGGGCTCAGCCCCAAGGGAAACCAATTATATGTTATCATTAGAGTACACTTAGAATTTATAGAACATTGTAGTTATTTTCACTAAAATTGTAAAATCTCCTATATGCTTAAAGCATTTTCCCTTCTCATTAATTATCATCATAAATATACAAGCAGAAACTATGATTATTTTTACTTCTTATTTAAGATAAATATCAAATCAAATTATATAGAAACAAGTATTTGGGGGAAAAATGAAATAAATTTTATCAAATTAAGTATAATAAGGCTTTAAGAACTTGCAAAGCTTACAAAAATAAAATGTAAATTAAAGGTATGAGGTAAAGAAAAGATGTACACATGTACACACAGATGATATCTGAAAACTAATGCTTTTGCATTACCATTATGACGTGTTTCACCAAGAGGTTCAAGTTTTGGAAGTCTAGTGACTTTGGGGGTTCCCCAGCCAACTAAAGAAAAAACAAACAAAACATACATAAAAACAGTGTACAAAAATTTGTATGTCTAGTGAGAGGACTCCTCCCTCAGTAAGATGTGTAAACAGCATTGCATGCCAATTCAAATACACTGAACAACACAGCCTGAACAGCCATTTTCAACTTCTTGTATTGAAGAACAGGACTACAGACAAGCAACATCTATACGAGGCTTTAATTCATATGTAAGAAAAATGTAACAACTCTTATTACCATTCTAAATCCCAGCAACACAATACTACAAATATAAATGATTTTAAAGAAAATTCTTAAAAATTTTACCACCCTATGCAGTCATTAAAAAGCTATAATTGCATCCCTTCAACCTGTCATCAGATATTTATGTGATGATTTATGTAAGATTATCTAAGACTTTCTCACTAGTAATGTGTGATATAACGATGGAATACAGGGTTGGAATAAAAAACTCACAATTACAGTGTCTCAACTCTTTTACTGATTTTTTCTATTTATCCTCACAACAGTTGAATAATATTGGAAATATTGAATGACGTGATGGAGTGAGTGCAGATCAAAATGTTAAAAAAATTTTTTTTTCACATTTTGCTTTCCCGTTGAAAGATACAATTTTTTTAAAAGTTTTATTTGCCATCCATCCATCAAATGACACTTCTTTGAGCAATCTGGATGCTATTGGTCCTTCACACAGAATATGAATACAACTCTAGGAAGTGCCTGGGAAAAGTTTTATTAGTTTGTATTTGATCTTTGCTTTTATAAAACTTTTTAATGCAGAGCTATAAATATACAATAGGTATGCATGTTTATAACTTTCGAACATACTAAATAAAATTGAAGCATACTAAATAAAAACTAAACAACTATGCTTCTGTTTCTTGGTACACCAATGTTTAAACAGTATTTTGAAACTGAATATGATGGCTATCTACTCACCAGGAGGTGGTGGTGGTGGGGGTGTCACACTCTTAGGAACAGAGTCATCTGTATTGACTGGCTCGACCCTGTGACTCCTTTTTATTCTTAGCTTCTTCGTTTTCTTTTTACTGTTATCTATAAAAATATAAAGGTGAAGCTCTATACTTTTGGGTAAAAATAACTTTTATACTTTAGTAGAGTAGGAGAATTTAATACAATTACTTATCACGATACATGTCTTCAACTTGAGAAATTGCTAAACGTAATCAAAAGTGTACCTGTTTACACTAAGATTTAATTTGTAAAGTGATCTTATTTTTCAATGTATTTTTTATAGTGAATTAGGTGGAAGTACATTTCGGACCATCAGCTCTGCACTCAACAGTTCAATCCTCTTAGCACCCACTCCACCCTCCATATCACACCCCAACCACCAATCCCGGGTTTCTCATCTTCCTCTAATGGTCCACCCATCATTTGCTATCTTTACCACATTTGCTCATCCATTATGTCTTCAGCGATCTTGTCAGGAGGGTGATCATCACAGAACAAAGTGTTCTTGCACTGAGAGAGGGCTTGAGCAGAGGCCCACAGTCTGTTCACTCTATCTCAATGCATTGCCATATAAATATATGTATATAGGCCAACACCTCTATTTTTATGAACAGATATATTTACATATGTACACACCTATGTTTTCACCTCTATTCAGAGCCTTGCTTCTGAGATCATTCCTCTGTTTACTTTTACCTTCGTCTTGCTCTACCCTCAGCCTTTTAGTAATTCCTCTCAGCTAGAATGCTGTTCCAACACCCCGAGGATCTCGATGTCCTCCTCGTGTGCTGTAATCCCCTAGGTCCCCCTATCTATGGCATTCTTTGCTCACCACTCCATCCCCCCATCAGTCCCGTTCCTTTCCCCTCAGGCTTGCTTCCTGTGTTCATTTATATAGGTAGGCAAACCAACACAACAGTAAAATAACTACCACTCCCGACTCCCCCCGGAAAAGCATACATAATTCCAGGTTTGTCTGTGGACCTTTAGGACTATCTCTCCACCACTCCTGGGGGGGGGGGGGTTCTAGAACTGCCCTTCCTAGCCAGAAGTCTATTTATCGAAGGGCTTCTCCATGGTTTTATGACTTTTCTTTGCTCCAGTTGTTAATCTGCTATGTTCTCTTCTTGGTTCACCCTGCTTTAAGGGGGTGTGGTGTCAGACTGGACTCCCTTCGAGCAGTGTGTCCCCACTATTGTCCTATGACGATATGCTTCCTCACACACATCCCCCACCCCACCCCTATCATGATTCCAATGCTGCCTTCCACTTTGGGCTGGACTGGAGCCTGTACACTCATACAGATAATAGCTTAAGACACATAAAGTCCAGATGTGGAGGTCATGTGCTTATGTCAATTTCATGATTGAGATGTAGGGGTGCAGTCTAGCCTGTTAATCTGGAGATAGCCCATGAGTAGCCAATGAAGTCTCTGTGTGGGCACGGCTTTCTCTTGAGACTTTTGGGAAATCTCGCCATATTTCCCTCAGACAGATGAGAGGCAATCTCCCAGTTGGTTGGGAGTCAGTCTCCGAGATGATGAACTAAAGACACGACAAGATGGCGACGTCCTAGGAGCTGGAAGAGCCGGAGGAGAAGCCACATGGCCTTACCCTGATGAACCAGACCTCTGAAGCTGGAGAGACCACGTGGAGACCCCTACCAGCGCTGAGTTGCTTCTGCCACCACTGGATGCTGTTGATGGATCCTAAGTCCTGGAAATGAGGGGCCATGGGGAGACCCCTGCCAGTGCCGGGATTCTGCACCCACTGGCCTGTGACTTTGTGAGTCTAGAGACTGGTACCAGGCATGTGGGCGAATATCAGACTTATGACTTTGAACTGGACTGGGTTGGGATGCTTTCTCAATGTTCCATTCCTCTTGTATATAAACCTTACCCTTATATCCATATATGTGTCTATGAATTTGTTTTTCCAATCTACCTGGACTAACATACCAGGTCAGATAAATCCCTTGGGAACAGAATGGGAGTAACTATACCAAGAGGATAGGGGTAAGAGGGGAGTGGAGAAAGGGGAACCAATCAGAATGGTTGACATGTAACCATTCCACACCCCCAACCCCCACACCCAGGGAGATGGAAAACAGAAACCATGGGAGAAGGGAAAAAACAGCTGATGTAAGATATGAAAATCATTATAATTTAGCAAGGAGTCATGAAGGCAGGAGGAGGAGGGAGGCAAAGAGAAGAACTTTCTAAGTAAATGCTTAGAAAATAAGGATGGCAACACATGTACTTGGTACAACATGTGCTCGGTATGACTGATCCATGGGTTGTCATAAGTGCTGAAAGAGCCCCCAATAAAATGATGCTAAAAACAAAATCCAAGGGCTGAGCCCCGGTGGCGTAGTAGGTTGGCAGTTCAAATCCAGCAGCAGCTCTCCAGGAGCAAGGCTGGGCTTCCTACTCCCACCAGAGGCAGTGATGCCCCCTGCCCCAAAAAACAAAAAAAACAAAATCCAAAACTACATGTGGAATGACTCAATGCACCTATATACTGGAATCCTAGTACTAATGTTTTGACTAACGCTGAATCTTAAAAATAAAATAAAAATGCAAAATAAAAAAGGTTAATTCTACATAAACACATGAACTAAACCGAAAAAGAGAAAGAAATGGAAAAGTTGCTGAAGGAAGTCTATTTTTGTAATGTGGCTAACAGAGATATTGTCATCTATTTCCTAATGGTCATTAAGTTTTAAATCAGTATTAGTTATTCAGTAAAATGTCTGTTAGATAATCTGAATTTCAAGGATTGTGACCTTTTTTTCTATAAATCTTCTAAACTACATAAAGAATTAGTGTTCTTTGAAAATGATGATGGAAGAATAAGTGCAAATGTGCTTGACACATTTGATGAATATATGGATTGTGATAAGAGATGTAAGAGCCGTCAGTAACGGTATTTTTTAAAAAAGAATTAGAGTTTAAGTAGAACTATGTCACTAAGTAGGAATGTCAAGGAAGTATTAATTTTTGTTTTTCTCCCAATGTGCCAAGCATTTGGCTAGGCAGGTGCAGGGATATTTTATATAAACACCCTTCAATTTAAAGGAAAGAAACCTAAGTCTGAAGATTTTATAAGACAAAATAGCTAGTTGATAGGAGAGTTAGGACTGTATCACTGTTTGTCTGGATAATATAGGTTTTCTCCCCATTACATTAAATGATATGAACTTTCAAATCACAGTACCAATTAGAAAATGAAAAAAATTACTATGTTTTGAATTGTGTCCCCAAATCATATGTTGTATCCAAAACCCTATACCTGTGAGTATAATTCTATTTAGAAATAGATTGTGCTATGTTAACGAGGAAGTATTAGTGTAAGATATACCTTGAACCAATTTCTACTGAGATATAAAAGAACTGATTAAATAAGGAAGCACAAAAGCAGAGACGGGGGAAGGTAAACACCCCGCTGTGGGGGTTCTCCAAGGAACCTTGAAGCAGAAGCTAAGGAGGAAAAACAATGGTTTGGGAGCCCACAGTGAGAAAAGGACACACTGAATTTGGACTCCGAGATTCCTCAATGGTGTGGATATAAATGTGCTTGTGATACTTCTTTTATTGCAGTAGTAACTAAGAGATCATTTTACACCATTTGAAAGAGGAAAAATACCTATTTAATAAAACTTTAAAATTTTCTTGTTTGTAACGGAGCCCTGGTGGCGCAGTGGTTGTGTGCGGAACTGCGGCACACAGGGTTGAAAGTTGAAAACCAGCAGCAGCTCTCCAGGAGCAAGGCTGGACTTCCTACTCTCACCAGGGCAGTGATGCGGAAAAAAAATTTTTTTGTTTCTATCGTATTGAAATAGTAAATAAGATAAAGGATGTTGATTGTTCCACTCAAAAGCTAAAAGAAGAAAAAGAAGAGAATCCTGAAGGCATTAAAACATTTCTAAAAATTCCTAGGATTATAGTGTATCCTAGATTTATAAAAATAAAATGATAGGCTGAGTCCCGGTGGCTTAAGTGGTTGAGTGGGGGACTGCGGCGGGCGCGCAGGCTTGGCGGTTCAAATCCATCAGCGGCTCTCTGGGGCAGCACTGGGTAGTGCCCAAGACCACCAGAGGGCAGTGATGCCCCCCCAAAATAAAAAAAATAAAATGATAATATTTTACTAAAATAACTCTAAGTTATTTAGGCATCCTCAAGGAAAACGTAGCTATAGAAAACTCATATACTGGATTTGAAGACAAGATAGATCGATATACAGATAGCGAGGTATAGATAAAATCCACTGCCCTGGAGTCAATTTTGACAAAGACAGATATAGATGATACATTTTTGTGTGAAAATAATGACAATAAAAGGAATAGAATACATGCTTGCACAAGCATATAAACAAATAAATATATACAGAAGTCATCGATTTAAGTATATTCTAAATAACGAGCTTCAGTACCTGATTCTGAAGAGTGCTGGTCGGTCTCATCTTCATTCTCCAGCTGCTGTGTCAATGCTTCCTGGTAGTGTTCTACCACTCCAAACTCACTGTGCTTATGGCTGCTATCGCTGACCACGCTCTGGGTCTCCACTTGGTCACCTTCTATGTTCTGCTTCAGGGGACAACCATCGCTCTCTTTCTCAATCTTCTGCCTCTTTTTCTCTTTATCAAGTTTTTTTTCATTCTATTAAAAATGAAGTATATTGCCTTTACTATAAGGATAATGAACAAGAGAGTTTTCACAGAGAAGTGAAATAATCCAAGAGCATTCAATTACTTAAAGGATACTGAGACTTTACTATCAAGAACATGTTAAACACATCACTAAAACTCAGCATTATCATTTAGAAAATAAATATAGCATTAAGAAAGTAACTATTTTCAATACTGTCTCATTCTGAAGATGACCACTACTTCCTGTAAACAATCAGTGAGTTCTTGGTCCCTGCCCACCCACCCCACAGACATATACCATTCAAACACACATAAATGTGTCACTGTTCATGCATACTCAAGATTTGATAAATTTATTTTTTAAATAATAGATCATTTGATAATTTAGTAACAAATTAATAATGATTAAGTCATTAAATTTTTAAAACAAAAATATAATTTTGCCCACACCCACATGGAAAAAGCACAGCAGCTTATGTTACCATGAGGTGTCAAAGAGATCAGCTATCAGGCATCAAAGAACTAAAAATTATATCATTACGAATGAGGGGGAGTACAGACTGGGAACCCAAAGCCCATCAATAGAGACATCCCCTCAAAGAAGAATCAGGGTTGCAGGGAGGAGACAAGCCAGTCAAGGTATACAGTGTAGCAACAAGCAAATATGCAACTTCTCTCTAGTTCTTAAATGCTCTCTCCTACCCACTATCATGACCCCAATTCTACCTGACAAATGCAGCTAGACCAGGGGATGTACACTGGTACAGATAGGAGCTGGAAACATGGGGAATTCAGGAGAGATGATCCCTTCAGGTGCAGTGGGGCGGGTGGTGATACAAGGAGGGTGGAGGGAAGGTGGAGTAGAAAGGGGGGACTAATTGCAGGGATCTACATATAACCTCCTCTCTGGGGTACAGACAACAAGTAAGTGGGTGAAGGGATACATCAGACAGTGTACGAATAATGATAATTTGTAAATTATTAAGGGTTCATGGGGGAGGGGGAGGGAGGGGAAATACAATAAGCTGGTACCAGAGGCCTAAGTGGAAGGAGGATGTTTCGAGAATGATGATGGCAACAAATGTGCAAATGTGGATTGCATACAATTTGTGTATGTATTGATCATGATAAGATTTGGATGAACCCCCAATAAAATGATTTTTAAAAGGTAATTTTTATTTTAATATTTGTAGTAACCATTTTATTGGGAGCTCTTACAGATATTACCCATAATTCAATAGTTCAAACATGATTTTCAAAACATTTTCTTTCTTCTTGAACTCTTTGATAGCAGTTCCCTTTTATCTCTTCCTTCTCCCACCTATCTTCCAGGAACACATATCATCAAATATTATTTTATTTATTTATTTTTTGCTGTACCTTACACCATCCAAAGCATCCGTTAATCTACTATTGAGTAATTCATTCCCTTCGAGTGCGGTTATACAGACATCAATGTTGTAAGTTCCCCCTATCTCCCCTCTCTTTCCATATCCTCAGGGAATCATTTCTCTCTTTACTATTTCTGAAGGATTTACATATCTTGGATTTCATACATTGAATGACCTTAATTACACAAATGTACACAGGTCTCACAAAATTAATGGGTGAAACTAAGACCATAACAGTACGGGGAGGAAACACTAAAGAACTAGAGGATATTTATGTGCTTCATCAGTGCTATACTGCATCCTAAATGTATCATCTATTCCATGTGGCCCTTCTGTGAGGCAGTGTCCAATTGTTTAACAGGAGGGTTTTGGGTCTCCACTGCGTCAAGACTATTATTTTATCTGTGATAAAGTAAAAGGCCTATTATATACTTCACTAAATTGTAAAAAATATTTTTGGTCATCACTGCCCTCTGGTGGTCGTGGGAACTACCCAGCCCTGCTTCTGAGAGACATCACTGTATTTGAACTACCAAGCCCGAGGGCTGCAGTCCCGCACTCAACCACTTAGTACACCACCAGGGCTCAGCCCCTAAATTGTGAAAAAAAATTTTTTTGTGGCATCACTGCCCTGGTGGGAGTAGGAAGACCAGCCTTGCTCCTGGAGAGCTGCTGCTGGATTTGAACCATCAAACCAGTGGGCTGCAGTCCTGCACACAACTACTACGCCACCAGGGCTCAGCCCCCTAAATTGTAAAAATTTTAAGGAGAAAGTTGTATAATAAAAAATATGTATGACAATGCAAGAGTCTATTAGTATTTATTTTCACTTCTTTACTGGCAGATTTTTTTTTAACTGACTGGTTTTTTTTTTGCATTTTAAGGCATAGATCTTTTTTTTTTTTTTGTCAGATGGGTAATGTGCCCACGTCGTAACAAGGATTATGGGAGGCACATATCACACAGACGTGTGAAGAACCAATCATGCTTATGAACTGGAAAAGGGTCAAGGGACAGATCTTAAAGTTCCTCCCAAGCCCGAAATCTCCATCCACTTGATCGACTTGATTCCAATTTGTAGCAACCTTGTATAGAATCTCTAAGTCTGAAAATCTTCACAGACACAAACAGCCTCACCTCTCCCCTGGAGAGGGGCCTGTGAGTCTGAATCACTGACCACAAGGCTACCAGTACGATGCTTATGCAAAGCTGCCACAAGGGTTCCTTATTTTATTTACATTTAAAAACATATAAATGATGCTTGACAGGACCAGCCTTATTACACATAGGGAAAATTAATGATTCTACATAAAAAGAAAACCTCATTTTCTTCTTCTCTGCCAATTTAAAATATATATATATATATATATATATATATATATATATATATAAAATAAAATTCGATGTTTGACAGGATGCTGCAAATAATGGTTAAACATAAAATACCAAAATAAAGCCCCCACCAAAAAACCAAACTCATTGCCATCTAGTTAATTCTGACTCTTGGCGACTCTACAGGACAGGGTAGAATTGTTTCCACGGTGTTGGAGATTGAAACTCTTCAGGAGAGTAGATAGTCTTGTCTCTTCCCCATGGTGGTTTCAAACTGCAAACTTCATGGTTAGCAGCTCAATAAATAAGCCACTCTGCCAGTAGGCTCCTCAACATATAAGAAGGCTTTCTTGTACTTTGAAAAGCACATGGTTAGATAGATAGATGGGTAGGTAGGCAGAAAATAAAAGCATACCATTATGGTACTCATACAGGAGTAATAACATTTTTAATAAAAAAAGCTATAATATAGATAGGGGACCCAAAGCCCATGCATAGATAACGGCCACCCGCTTATAGAAGGGTCACAGGGAGGAGACAACCACTTGAGGTGCAGTGTAGCAATGATAAAACATAAAACATTTCTCTAGTTCTTCAATGCTTCCTCCCCACCACTATCATGAGTCCAAGTCTACCTTACAAATCCTGCTACACCAGAGGGTGTACTCTGGTATGGATAGGAACCAGAAATATGGGAACCCAGGACAGATGATCCCTTCAGGACCAGTGGTGAGAGTGGCGATACCAGGAGGGTGGAGGGAAGGTGGGGTGTAAATGTGAAATCAATTATAAGGCTAGTCTATATATAACCTCCTCTCTGGGTTACAGACAATGATGAAGTGGGACATACCTGACAGTGTAAGATCTGACAAAATAATAATAATTTATAAAGTATCAAGAATTCATGAGGAAGGGGAGATAGGGGATGGAGGGGAAAAATGAGGAGCTAATACCAAGGGCTTAAGTAGAAAGTAAATGTTCTGAGAATGATGATGGCAACAAATGTACAAATGTGTTTGACATACAATAGATGCATGGATGGATAGGGATTGGAGTTGTACGAGCCCCCAATAAAATCATTTAAAAAAATGAAATGAAAGTATTTGGATCAGCTGGGAAGGGTGTTTGAAGTGAGGGAGAGGAGTTGCCACATCTTCCAGTGCTCTGGAGAGAGCCGAGACGCAGCCTTCTGGCAAGGCACCTGTGGGACCCTACCATTGGCGCACTCACTATGTCTCTGGGATTGCAGCTTTCTCCAGATATTATGATTCAATGAAGGGTTCCGAGGAGATGAGGAATGCCTGTTGTATCTTTCAAAGTGAAAAGTGATTGAGGAATGGAAAGAATTGCTTCAGATAGATTCCATGCAGATCACTGGCCTATGCCGCTCAATTATGAAGCAAGCCTATGGGCTAAGTAGTAGTCTTTCTTGGTATGTAAAAAAAATTAACAAATGCAAAAATAACAACAATAAAAAACCATGGCATCCAATGAACTTGAAACATAGTATCTTGTATTGTTATTTTGTAAAATGAAATAATACCCAAAACATACAACTATAGTTTTACCTCTCAAGGACTGCAGCAACCCTCAGTATGGATTGCCACTTAACATCAAGAAAAAAAAATCCTCACAATTTACTATTTTTTAGCATCATGAGGAAACACAATTATTTAAATACTCTTGTGTAAAATCACCACCTAAATAGTATTACAAAAGGACAGTAACAGCCATACAGGGGAAAGGAAACAATAATTTTTTAAAGGATAATATAAATAAGAGAAATCATAGTATTATCCCATGAAATAAATGATAGAAATATTTATCAGAACAGTAACTACAAAGAGCATTAAGATCAGTCAGCATTTTCATTTAATTCTTAAGTCATTTTTCCATTTTTACACAATAGTAAATTTGAAGAAGAAAAAAACCTACAACCAACTTCTCACATTTAATTTCTTTCAGGTATAATCTATTTCTAACAAAACATTTCTATCTCCCAGTCACTTCTTCCCAACTACTTGTCTCCTCTACCAAATTAACATTGCAAGATGAAAACCTAATCATTAAAAAAAAAATACATTTAGGGCTGAGCCCCGATGATGTAGTAGTGGTTGAGTGCAGAACTGTGGCCCACTTGCTTGGTGGTTCAAATCCAGCAGCAGTTCTCCATGAGCAAAGTTGGGCCTCCCACTCCCACCAGAGGGCAGTGATGCCAAAAAACACAAACAAACAAAAAACAAACAAATACATTTGTCACCAACTATACCTCAATGATCACAGATGCTATTGGCTGGAAAGGATTGGCAGGCATTGGCTCTTGGTCCAACTCTGCCTGAGCATTGCTTCCGTGGAGTTCAGACTCTTCCCTCTCTCTTTCTTCTCTGGTATTTGAAGAAAGAACAATTACAACTCTTCACAAGAAAATACTGAGCCGTGTTTAAAAAAACATTAAGTAGGATTATAGTTATTAATTGTTGTGACTTTAACGTTTCAACATGGCACTTAGTTAATGAGTAGTTCAGGAAATGTTTAGGCAGTTGGAAGCTTTTACACCCAGTCTAATCCTTGAATTTGAGAAGAAGTGCATGCTGACAAAACTGACAGTTTCTATTTTAGACTTCTGAATGTCAACGGTTCCTATGAATGATTTTTCCACATGCCACAGGTTTATCTTTATGAATTAACCTTCCTAAGTCAATACTGCCAATTCAACTGATATTGAGATCTGTACATTTTCTAGTTAACCCTTTTCTTAAGGTCTGGGTCTTTTTTTTGTAATGAAATTCACTTGAATTTGATTTTGATAATTGAAATAAATTTGATTATTTAATTCAATCTGGTTTTATTATACAAAAGCATATTGAAACTTGTTTCTTTTTTTTTTTTGAAACTTGTTTCTTTTTTATAATACAAAAATAAAGGAGAAACATAAAAAGTGGGACATCACTGATATCAAATGATCTTGTCTGAAAGTAGAGACTATCGGAATGTAGTTTATTTATGATTTATTGACTACTCAAAAGCATTAAATTGTGTGGATGAGAACATGCTATACATGACATTGCAAAGATTGGGAATTACAGAACCCTTCCTTGTGCTTATGCAGAAACTGTACATGGAACAAAGGAATGCCACCTGGTTCCAAATCATGGTTATATCCCTTTACCTGAGTTATTCAATCTGTATGCTGAGCAAATAATCCTAAAAGGTAGATTATACGAAGAAAAGTGCAGCACTAGGTTTGGAGGAAGGCTTACAAACTTTTTGTGATATACAATTTACATAAATTTGCTTGATCAAAGCCAAGAGCAATTGAAGCACTCACTGAGGAAGTTCAAGGACTATAGATATCAGTATGGATTACATCTGAACATAATGAAAACAATAATCATTCACAAGTGGTTGAAAAGGAACATCATGATAGCCATAGAAAATCTAGAAGTTATAAAGGATTCCACTTTACTTAGCACCACAATCAATGCTCATTCATGAGATCAGATCACATGTTACATTGGGAAAAATCTGCTATATGGTTACAAAACATTGCATTGAAGGAATGAGTACAGAAGAACAAAGGGAAAAAGCTTGATTTGAACAGTTAAAAGCTTTGCCAGTAGATCTCCCCTCTGATGGAAACCTGATATGGTTTCCAAAATTTTCTGTATTTTTGTTTTTTTCATATTAGGGCTTATTTCAGAGGTGTTCTTTTTTTTTTTTCTTTTCCCCCATCAGACGTGTTATGTTCATTGGGGCTTATTCTCTTGAAGTTGTCTTTCTGGGTTTTTGATACATGGAACTCAGGACTGATGAAACTATAGTGACAGCAAATAGAATATGGGTTTTGGGCAGAGTGAGAGTGAAGGGATTTAAAAGGGAGATGATGTCAAAGAGTCCAGGAAGAAAAAGTATATTTAGAAACTGACTGTGGTAGCAATTGTACAATACTGCTTGAGATGACTGAACTAAGGAATGATAATATGCATTAGCTTCCCAATGAATTTTACATACACACACACACACACACACACACACACACTACTTTTTTACTGTGAAGATTGACTAAGCACTTGACCTAACCCTTGGTATTTCAATCACCTTAAGCAAACGCTGAACAACGACAAAGAAAGAACAAAGAATGAAGGTTTTTGAATAATGGTGTTGGGGAACATTAGTGACGCTTTCATAGGCTGCCAGAAGAAATTCCACTTCATATACCTTAGATAGCTATCAGGAGGGACCAGTCCCTTGAAAAGACATAATGCTCAATAAAATGAGGGTCAATGGAAAAGAGGAGGATCTTGAACGAGACAGATCTGCCTGGTGGACACAACAAGGGCTTCAAACATGAACACAGAAGTGAGGATGGTGCAGGATGGGGAAGTGCTGTTTTATTGTACATGGGATCACCATGGGTCAGAAAATTAAAGATCCCACTGTGCATCCAGTTGACAAAACCATGTATCAGCACTGTCTGTGCTATAGCTAGAGAGACCTAAGGGAATGACTGCTCACACTGCTGAGCATTTAGGGATGGTATACAAACAGTTTTTCCTCTAAGTGCTCTCTCTGAATTAAATGAAGAATTATGACTAAGACCCAGTGAATTCCCTTGAAAAGTTAAAAAGCAGAGGCATCACTCAAGGATCATGGGTTCTTGCCCACTGGGCTTGCAACCACAGTAGGCCAGGATACTAACTTATCTAGGTCAAAGGCAATTTCCTTTCTTACCAGAACTCATATCAAACACCTTGCTTGCAGCCTCCCCAGGCCTGCCACATTATAATCCCGTGGAAAAACAAAAAATTCTGATATCCTCTTACATAATTAAACTTCTTTTAAAATATTAGGATATTTTGCACCATTAAAATTATAATGATTTTAATGGTAAAATTTACATTTGTTTGTTTAATTCAAAGTTTCGTAAATTTTGAGTATCTTCTTTTAGGTGCACCTTATGCTACCCTCTCACAAAAAAATGAATATCATGTTTTTCTGAAGTTCTTCATCTAACACAACAGTACAATTCATGCAAATATCTTATTTTCAAAAATCAAAGCTTGTAAATTTAAAGACTTTCTTTCCAGAAACTATATTTCTTTGTCATGGGGCACTATCCTTTACAGTATAGAGTGCCTAAAGAGCATTCCCTTCAAAATGTGTAGGACCCGCTACCTCCTTGCTGTGTCAACCAACAATACCCCGAAATACCACTAAAATGTCCACTAAGGAATAAAACCGCATTATGAGCTGAGAACTACTGAAATAAAGATGCGCACAAAAAATGAGAAACACATTTTTAAAAAATGCTGAGAAATCATAAATATATCAGAAATACATCATCTGAATTTGAATAGTTAAAAATAGATAGACTAGAAATAATTATTAGAAATACATGTCTTCCTTCACACATAAGAAGTAAACTGTATAGATAAAACTAAGAAATTTACAAAAGTGTGGTACTTCTTGACTCCTCAAATACATTGGGATATAAACTTAATCTACCTACCTTTCTTCTCGTAATTTCCGCACTCGTTCAGCTCTTTCTCTTTTTTCTTGTTCTTCAAGGGCACGTTGTTCTGTGGTATCTTTTTGGATGCGTTCATTTAAGGTATCAAAGTCTCTTGCAATGATATGTAGAAGCCAATAAAGTCCCTTTTTAATGGACTTATCAATTTTTTTCCCATAACCCAAGACTGCTGAACAAGGTTCCTGAAATACAACAGTTTTTAATTCAAAAGATTAAAACTAAAATTACTTCACACAAACTATCCATAAAGCATTACATCTAATTACAAGTAGATAAAATTAATCCTTTTATATTAACAAAATAAATCAACTCTATAAGAGGCGGTCCAATTGTATTAGTAATAGGGCAGTTCGTGCACGTTGCTACCTGTCATGAAGTTAGTTCCGAGTCCTAGCCAACCTCTACAACGCAATGAAGCACTTCCTGTTCCTATGCAGGCCTCACAATCGTTATATTTGAGTCAATCTTATAGCTAATCATCTTATTGAGCATGCACAATGCTCTGAAATAAAATGTAACGAGGGAATTGCGTGTACGGTATTGCCTCCATCGCCCCTAGCACTATTTTCTTCATAACAATTTCTTTCTATTTCCATTTTATTTAGAGGCATTGTGTTCAACAAAAAATTACCTTGGGGCATGCATGCGGCCTGCGGGCTGCCAGCCTGACACCCTGTTCTATATGATTGGTCTCCAGTTTTTGTAGCATATGAATGTGAAAGTTTGAAACTGAATAAGGAAGACTGCAGATGTTCAAATGCAACATATTTTAATTGTGGTGCTAAGGAAGAACATTGAAAGTACCAGGGATTGCTCAAAGGACAAACCAATCTGTAGTGGATGAAGTAAAGTTAGAGTGTCCCTTAGAGGCAGAGATGGCAAGACTTCATCTTTCATACGTGGGCAGAGTAACAGCAGTGACGAGTCCTTGGAGAAAGGACGTCAAGCTTGGCCCTCAATGAGATGGATTGACACAGAGGCTGCATCAATGGGCTTAGACCCAGGAATAGTTGAGAGCATGTCGTTGGACCTTGCCATGTTTTGTTCTGTTGTACATGGGGTTGCTACGGCACCTAACAACAACAACCACAACAACAACAACCATAACAACAAATCACTGTTCAAAGCTCACTATGAAACTTTTCATGCATTTAAATTTATAGTTTTTATTTCCTGTTGTGCAAAATTTATAACATGACATATTGGTAGAGGTCTCTGCAGGATAGTAAAACCGCACACAAGCAAACTTTAAACTCTAATTTTTGAGAATAGTTTATGGAAATCAATAACTATTAAACAGAAACTTTAAATTAGGATATAAAATAGCGATTTCCTAGATACAGGAAAAAAATAATTGAAAAGGCCATTTTGTAAGTGCCATCACTTTTCACAAGAACCACAGTGAGCGCTGTTCTGGGAGTGGGAGGGGACGCGTGCAACACACAGACATCTTACTATCTGACACAGGCACTTGTGCTCGTTGACCAGTTTCTCCAGGGACAGGCACTCAATCACATCGGCTTCTCCCAGGGCCCCTTCCTTATCTTGCTTGTTTGCCAGCCTAGAGAGAAATAGGAAGAAGCTGTATAGCAAATACACAACCACCAGCCATTTAGTATATTTCCATCGCTTTATTGAGCTATCATTAATATACGTTAATACATTGGGGATTGAATTCTTTGCCAAAGTATATTATTTCCCAGGGGTGCTGCTATTTTAGAAGGCGCAGCTTGTTGAACCACTTTTAGCAAGATTAAAATTGCACAGTGGCTTTAGCTAAAGTCCACCAGATACTGCTAAAATAAAATTCTTTTTCAATCTTTACCCTAATTTTTTTAAAAAAATAAGTCATTTTATTGGGGACTCTGACTTAAAACAAGCAGACATGGACTATTATTGGCATCAACAATTTCTAAACGTTAGCTTTCTTCTTGAACCCTTTGATATCGGCTCCCCTTTTCCCCCTCCCTCATTCACCATGCCACCCACCCCCAAACCCTTACTGTGTTATGTATTGTTATTACTATTTATACATATCTTTCACTGCCCATTCCTTCCACTCACCTACTCCCCTGAAATCAATGCTTATAGTAGCTATGTGTGAACTTTACTAAGTTCTATTATGCTATTTAGTTTATAAGATAAAGCCATTTATCAAGTACTTGGTGATCAGAACATAAAATGATGAGATCATAAAATTCAAAGGGAAATGTTTTATACTAAGCCTTTATTTCTTAATTTTCAGAATAATGAACTAGTATTCTGCCAAGCTCCAGAGGTAACCAAGTGGTTTTGTTTTTGCGGAGGGGAGGACCATAATCAAGAACTCATGAATTTAAAAATGCATTTTAAGTGACTTAATCTACTCCAATTACTTTTCATTTTGAGGCTCAAATTTTACCATTTTTAGTCAGATTTTTTCCTTTCACAATGGCAACTGTTGTTTTATTACAACTCCAAAGGTCTATGATTTTCTTCCCCATATAAAACAATGTCTCAGACCTAGAATGACTGATCTGAGAGATTCTAACTATATTTTAATACCAGAATCTAGATACTAAAAATGTTCCCTATTGCTGATTTTTTCAATGCTTCTAAATCATCTCAGTGGATAGAGACATGGAAATGTTCTTTTTAAAGAAAATATTATAAACTATTCATTTTAATGACTTCCAAATAAAACACTATCAAGTGTTTAGTGCCTTGGTTTTATTTTGTATGTATCTCTGTGGGAACTTAGAATTCCAAACATTAACATAATTAGTTACCTTATTCTACAATACCAGGATATATGAAAAGATTTCACTTTCATGATACCAACATTACTAAAAATAAGTTAAATTTGCAAATTTTTTGCCCTCTGCTGGTTGTTGGAGCTACCCAGCCTTGCTCCCAGTGAGCTGCTGCTGGATTTGAACTGCTATGCCAATGGGCCGCAGTCCCGCACTCAACCACTACGCCACCGGGGCTCAACCCAAATTTGCAATTATTTTTATTGATAAATATGTCACACTAGTAAAATCACTGAATTCTAAAGTTAAAGCATTTCTCTGTTTGGTTATCTCACTACCTACCTATTCCAAAACCAAACCAAACTCACTGCCATTGATTTAATTCTAAATCATAGCAACATTATATTAAGTAGTGTAAAACTGATACTTTGGGTTTCTGAGCCCATCAGTATTTATGGGAATTGCTAGTCTCATCTCTGTCATATAAAACAGCTTATTGGTTTGGACACTAGTCTTCCTGTAAGAGCCTAACACTTAGCTCAGAGCGCCATCAGGTTCTCAGATATACAGCAAGATTCACTTGATACTTCCATACTGCCTTTGACTTTTAGAGATAATTTTTGTTTCTGTCATTTTTTTCCTAAAATATGGTCTTTACAACATGCATATGGCTCCAAATTCAGAGCTATAAAAAACAAGACAAAGACCTCTCTCATACTCTCCATTTCTTTCCTTTTTCCTATTCCTTCCATCCTCCTATGGATAAAAATTTTTATCAGTTTTTAATTTACCTCTCCATTGTTTCTTTTTTAAAACATATAAACACATATATAGGGGGTGATGTTTTAAAGTATTTTTAAAGATAACAATCTGAGCAGTCTGGATATTTATTGTTAGTTACTTAAGTTGTACTATAGCACATTCTTTCAGGCCTGTAAAAATAAAATTGAGGAGCAAATTTGCTCTGGAGCAGTATAAAGAATTTTTCTTTCTTGTCCAGTTTTTTCTTATATTTTCCCTCCTGGTAAATTTCTGCAGTTACATGGTCATAATGAACTACTTAACATATGTTACTGAATAACTTTAGTTCTTCTATATTGAAAACTTTGGAAGAAAAATTATTTCAAGGTTAACATAAAGTCTAAAGAAAGATCTAAAGGCATGAACTCTTTTCTGACTGGTCTGCTTCTGAAATTCTAGGATTTTATGAGTTACCTAAGCCCCGTGGTATTCTGAAATATTAAAGAATGCTACCATTTTAAAGTAAATGGAGCCATGGAAACCTCGACATTAAGTTTTTTTTCTATTATCTATTTATCCCAAATTTCCTATTTAGCAAGTTTTGTTCACTGAAGACAGTAAAACAGTCTTTGTTTAAATGCAAACCTAGTTTTTGTGAGTAATGTATTTTAGATATAATGTATGACTGGAATCACAGAACCTGAGCCAAATACTCTATATAAGTAGTTTAACAAGGACTTCCTGTTACCAACTAGCTCCAATGAAAATGATCTTCCTTTATGCTAATGAATGGGCGTCTAACAGGCACAACCGGATTCTCCAACTGTGAAGTAAGCAATTTATTCCCCGTGTACTATATTAACCGCCAAAGGAAAACTTTATCTCTAACTTATTTGGCTTTCAATTAAGCTAACGATATGAAAAACATTAGGACATTAGTCTAGGAACTGAAGGACGGCATTTAAATAATTTGATCAAAACATTACATGAAATGGTATTGAGCTTGTCTTTGCGCGCAGGCAGGACCAGAGCCCAGCAGGTGGAAACCAACCAAAGAAGCAAGGGAGAAAGAAAGGTAAGTCGCATTACTTCCTCTTTTGCACTTTTTCAGGTTAGACATTTATAGTCTGAAATGTGGTTACACTGTAACATTGAAAACAAATAGCTCGATGGAAAATTAAACTTCCTTGTTTTCTCAGATTTGGAACGGGCTATGGGCAGCTGACTTGCTACTACATGCTACTGATGGGGGATTTAAAGGGATTGGGCTGAGAGTTCTTACAGACATCGATCACTGTAATAAAAATGAACTTTAAAGAGAAAGCTTTTCCTTTTTCCTTAACAAAGCAATTCTTAATTCTGAAAACAATGTCGTTAGATCCTACAAAAAACAAAGTAAAATTCTTTCTTTTAAAGCAGTCTTTAAACCAACCACAATACGCAGGCTGTACAGAGCTCCTTTACAGTTCACTCTGAAGTTTATGACCAAATATGACATATAGATATATAACTTTTCATATTAGGATAATTTTCAAACATTGCTACTACTTCCTAGGATCCTTTAAAATTGATTTGAGAAATCAGAAAATAGTCTTACTCTACAGGACTATTGTACAAATCAAATTACCTAGTTACTCTTTTAATGTTTCGGCTAGTGAAATGAAAATTAAATCATAAAATTTAATTTAAACATTACATTTGGCATTTAAAAATTTTAAGTCAGGAGCATTAAATTAATAAATAGAAATTAAGTGATACTTAAAGGTTTCACCCAAATATGTTTTCTCTTTTGAAATTTCTCAAAATCTCAAAATGTTTTACGTTTAAACATTTTTTTGAGCAAACTCAGTATTAACATACAAGCATTCACATACACACATATAAAGTGGTGTTCTTTCTTTTTTCAAGTATATTTAAAATTAAAGATATATATTCAGGTACTGTTAACAGAATCCAAAACTGTGTAGGAATATAGTCAGCAAAGTTATCTTACAATTGTTAGCATGCTGAAATTTGGTAACCATCACATTTCAAATACTGACATTTAATAAATAGTTTATGATAAATTTATAAATGCAATAAGGCTTTTAAAAGTTATGGAAACATTAAAGTGACTCTCTTAACCCCGTTTTCCGATAAACTTTTTGAAGTTCACACACACACACACACAAACACACACACAAAACAGCAGGTAAATGAGCTTTGAAATTTTGAAATCTTAAATGTTTTTTAAAAAAAACAATTTTCTTAACTTCCCCACCACACACACACTCCCTGGGGACGTTCTGAACAACACATTGGGTGAAGGAAGACAGTGGTAAGATATGAAAATAATAATTTATCATGCATCAAAAGGTCACCAGGATGGGAGTTGTGGGAGGGAAGGAAAAAGAGGAGCTGATACATGGCTCAAATAGAAAGAGATGGTTGTTTTTGTTTTTGTTTTTTGGGGCATCACTGCTCTCCAGTGGTGGAAGTAGGAGGCCCAGCCCCACTGCTGGAATTGAACCTCCGTCTTAGTGGGCCGCAGTCACCGCGGACAACCACTACGCCACCGGGGCTCAGCCCGAAAGAGATGTTTTGAAAATGATGATGGCAACATATGTTTGATACAATTGATATATGGATTGCTTTAAAAACTGTAAAAGTCCACATAAAAATGATTTTAAAACATGTTATTTTATACTTATTTATTACTTTAAACTTATTTATACTAAAAAATAGAAAAGCATTAAACATTATAAAACATGTCAAATAATTTAAATTATAGAATAGTCATTTACTTATTTCTAAAGTTACCTTTGTCCTTGTTCCAATAGCTGATGATATTAATAGCTCAACATAAAATCAATTTCAACCCTTCGACCAGGGAAATGCTGCACATTGCCTGCTTGCACAAAAGCTTTCTACCTCATGTTAGATTCACAGCATTAGATTTCTTGAACTGTTAGTTAACCAACTTAGTTGCTATTAAAAGCAATTTGTCTTTTTAAAATAGCAACCTGTGAATCTTTAAAGCAGATATCCAGAATGCATTTTATATAGTATTGAATACTTTTTTGTCATATTCTGATCTCTGAGAATCCTTCCTATTTATAAATTGGTGGAGACCCTTTTATTAGAATCATTCAATTTTGGTTTTATACATTCCATTCAGCACACTGCCAGTGTTGATTAATATATATACAATTAATATATACATGTTAATTAATTAATACATACATTATATACACACAAAGTTGTAAACAGTCAGTAAACAATAGTCCAGAAAATATACTCAAAGATAATCCAAGTTGGGTTAACACTTTCTAAGATTAAGAAGATAAATTTAAGGTACCACAAAGGATTGTAGAAGATGGGGGATGGGGAGGCACTCATCGATATCATCTAGTCCATGTCTATAGGAAGCTACTTTGAAATTACAATATACTTAGATGTTTCATTTTGCTTAGTATTCTGATCAGTGATTATCTGTCACTGCCGCCAAGCCGATTCTGAATCACAGTGACCTTACAGGACTGAACAGAACTGTCCCTGTAGATTTCTGAGACGGTAAATCTTTATGGGAATAGAGAGCCTCATCTTCCTCTCACTGAGGCTAGGTGTTTCAAACTGCTGACTTTTCAGTTAGCAGTCCATTGTGTACAGTAAGTACGACCAGGTCTCCTTGTGATTATATGAAATGAACAACTTAAGGGCTGAGCCCTGGTGGGTAGTGGTTGTGCACGGGACTGCGGCCCACTGGGATGGAGGTTCAATTCCAGTAGTGGGGCTGGGCCTCCTACTCCCACCACCGGAGAGCAGTGATGCCCAAAAACAAAAAACAAACAAACAAAAAAAAGAAATGAACAACTTAAGTGGGAAAAATCATTATTTACAAGTTATGAATAATTCTAGTAGTTTGACTACTAGAAGATGCAAATTATATACATCATATAAATGCATATGAGTACCTACATTAAGTCAAGTTCAGCATAGATAAATAAGGATTGGAGGATTGTTCTACATAGTATTTACTAGAAACGATAATAAACTATGACTCTCAGTCAAGGTGGGTAGACACAATAGTGCCAAGAACATTCTAAATGTACTAAGAGATTTTCAGTGATAATAGACTGTAGGATTGGGCTGAGCCTCAGGGGCGTAGTGGTTGTGTGCAGGACTGCGGCTCACAGGGTTGGCGATTCAAATCCAGCAGCAGCTCTCCAGGAGCAAGGCTGGGCCTCCCACTCCCACCAGAGGTCAGTGATGCTCCCCCCAAAAAGAAATATGCTGAGAATACTAAAATAAATGAAAATCGTTGCTCTAAGTGGGGTTTCTAGGAGGAGAAGGGGGAGTCAGACCATAAGCTAGATAAATCAAATAGTATGCTAAAGAGTAAAGTATGCTAACAAGATAAACAAAGCTGGGAAGGGTCAGAGAGTAGTTTTAGATAAGGTGACTTGTGAAAGTCACTCTGAGGTGACATTTGAATAAGACTTAAAATAAGACTTAAAAGAATTAGGGAGGTAGGATGTCTACTGTATGGGCAAGGGCATTCCGGGCAGAAGAATCTGCAAGTGCCAATACCCCGTGGCAGGGTCGTGCTTGGTTTGTATGAAAAAGAGGACAGACTAGGTGACCAGGAGAGAAGAGCTGAGGAGTAGGCGATGAGGACTGCAGAGAAGTAAAATCTGGCCATGTAGCTGCGCTGCCAACATAGTGAAGAGCTGGGCTTTCCTCTGAGGTAAACAATAATGGAGGGTTGTAGCTCTAGGAATGACATGTTCCGACTCACATTTTAATTCTGTCTTCTCTGTTAAGACTTAAGGGATATGGGGTCCAAAGAAGGAAACAAAGAGGCCACCTAGGAAGTAACTGCAATAATCCAGGTGAGAAATAATGGTGACTTGGATCTGGGAGGTGGTGAGAGGTGGCTGGAGCTAAGTATACTTTGAAGAAGGTGTTGGCCAAGATCTGCTATTAGCTTACAGATCAATGATTCCAAATTATTTGGTCTGTGCTGAGCAACTCGAAGACCAGAAGTGCTGTTTCCTGAGATGGGACAGTTTGGGGTGGGGAGGAAGTCAGATCTAGACAGACATTCACAAAAGAGCTGTCCAACAGAGTGTCTGCTTGTAAGTACATTCTAGGCTGAACACATACCATAAAATTGAGTAATCAAAAATAGAGTAGTGACTGTCGTGAGACCAGGAAAAGAAGTGATGAGAGATTCAAAGAGGGAAGAGGGATATCAGGAGAAACACTTGAAAATGCTTCAAGTATCTGAGTATTTGCAGTAAGTGCATGGCCTTGCTGTAAGTGGGAAATGACACAATAGCATCTACCAATTACTTATAGGTTGAAATTATCTCAAAGTCTTATTGTTCCCAACTCCAAAATACACCCTGAATGGCTCTTGCTTATTCCACCTCTATTATCACCAACTATGGCTTGTAACCTACTACCTAACTCAGAAAACATTTCTGTATATAACAAGCAACAAGAATGATCTTTTAAAAATATAAATATTATGCCCATGCCACACTCACCCCCTTTCATCATCTTCCCTTGAATTTAGAATAAACCCTAAACCCCCTGCTTGAACTCATAAGGCTCTTTGTAATCTAGTCCCTGCACAGCAGTCTGCTTTGCTGCTTTAGGCAACACTTCACACGAATTTCTACTCAGGTCGGCCTTCATTGTGCTCTTAGAACAACTCAGTCTCACTTGCTGCCTTGACACTGCATCTCCTGCACCTTGATGACATTCCTTTGGCGCTTCCTCTGATTGGTTGGCCTCTAAGACTGAAGTCTCCAAAATCATATACCTCCTTAGAGAGGCATTGAATAGCTGATATTAAAACATACATGATCTCATTTAACTCTTTATATATCAGCCACCTCCCCTTAGGTTGTAACTATCTCAAGGGCAAATCTTTTGAATATATACCACAGCATTTAACTAAGCAAATAATAGGTCTCAATAATTATTTGACAAAACATTAGACATTGGTCTAACTTTCTCTTCAATGTCAGCATCATTTCTAAAATACTTGTAAGTGGGTCATCATGGCAAGCTTTATTACTTCCCAAGGTATCTAGCCCATCCTGGGTCAGCGACGCATGTTTGGAGGTCTTTTTTTCTACAAAACTAAACCTCTATTCATGCAGTTCCTTTTTCAAGCTTTTTGTTGATTTAGGTGAAGGTATAGAGAGCAAATAAGCAGCTGTACATGTAGGTTCTATTTCAGCACATCCATTTCGATTCTGTCAATGTACCACCACATGATCACACATCTCTGTGTTGCCTGCTTCCACTCCTCCTTTCCTAATTTTCTCTGTATTTGTCTTTGGGTATACGCTGCTCTTCTGACCTCACATGGCTGATTATTCTTACAGGCAGGGGAGTTCTGTGCCAGTCCTGATTGGTGACGAAGGGCTATATCATGGACTTGAGGGTTCTTCTGGTCTCAATCTGACCAGTAAGTTCAGTCTCTTTTATGATTTTGGGTATTTTTTTTCCCTTTCACATTGTTTTGCCATTCTATCTAGAACATTCTAAGGTAATCCTTTTCAGATCACTTCATAGTGGTAGTGGGCACAAAGTATTTTAAGTTTCTCCATTGTGGATACTGATGTTTATATGATATATATATATAAATATATATATATATATATATATTTCTTAGTTGATAAATCTCTCAACTCACATCCTTCTTCTTTCTCCTGGGCAGAGAGAGACCAGTCACCACTCACATGTCTCTGTCATATTTCCACCCACTGACTTTGGAGCTATATCCAGTATGTCTAATCTCTCTTGTAGCTACAATTCTTCACATTTTTGTCTTGAACATATTCTAGTGCCTTTATTTTTATAGAATGTGTCAATTCCTTTCTGTGGTTTTCCATATGACATGACCTTTGATTCTCATCCCTCACATGCTAGTTTGGAAATTTCTCTGTTTCCATCGTAAAATATCATGCTCAGGACTTAACCCAGTCTCTCAACTATTTCTTCTAGCTGGCACTAAGGCGGCAGAGCAAATATTGCTATTATTTTCATCTCGATAACAATATTATTACTAGTAAATGCCTCAGACAAAATTCTTCCAGTTCACCCAAACCTCCAGTGCCTTTCATGGCAACTGCTGTGAATCTAAAGACTTTGGGACATCCTTCCCCCTTTTATAGATGCAAAAGTATATTACAAATATCTAAGCAAAATATTTCACATCTCTTGTCATTATTGAGTGCTCTAGAGCTGATTTCAATTCAAAATAGCCCTTGTGACAAAGCAGCGCTGCCATATTGTGTCTTCTTAGCTATAATATTTCAAGAAAATTGCTCACATCCACTTCTGTTACACATATTTTATGATTTAGTACTCTTCCATGCTACTTTAATCTTTTGAATCTGAACTCAGTATTTAACAAACTAATGATCATTTCAAATGCTGTGCCACCTACACACTGAATAGGTATGTCCTTTATGACAACATCCACATCACTGATAAGATATTTTCAAAAGCACATAAACCATTAAGTCCTGTAGAATAACATCAGTGATTCTTTCCTGATTGGTTTTGCTATTATTGTGGCTAAACAGGGTTCTTGTAACATCAGAGTACCCTCTTTTTAACTGTAGAACATCATAAAAAGAAATTAAGCTTATAAAACCATAATGGGTTGAAATAAGTAGCTTATTATGATTTACTTTTATTCACTTCATTATATATGTCTATAATACACACACTAAGTTGACAAGGGGAATAAATGTCACACAGAAAGAAATATGACTATTATTATTTCTCAAATAAAATTTTTATTGAATCGCCTAATTTCTAAATCTTTTTTTCTCAAAAAACCAGGAGGAAACTTGGATACAAACATTGCCATGTAAAGACACTGTGGGAGAAATACCAATTTCTCATTGTTCAACACAATCACTTTTCTTCTCAGAAGGACAGAAGATGAGAGACCGACTTCAAGAGCTAAAGCAGAGAACGAAAGAAATGGAACTCTCTAAAGATGGGCGTGTGTCAAGGACAGAAGCAGAGGAACCAGGGGAGTTCCTGCAGCAAGCTGTTATTTATGAAAGAGAACCTGTAGCCGAGAGGCAGCTACATGAGATCCAAAAGTTGCAGGAGCGTATTAACAATCTAACAGACGATGTTCAAAAATTTGGGCAGCAGCAAAAAAGTCTGGTAGCTTCAATGAGAAGATTTAGTCTACTTAAAAGAGAATCTAGCATTACAAAGGGAATAAAAACCCAAGCAGAACACATCAAGAGAGACTTGGATGACTTAATAAGAGAAGTCAGAAAGTCAGAGGAGGAAAATGGTCCATCATCAGTGGTCACAAGGATACTTAAATCTCAGCATGCTTCCATGTTCCGCAATTTCCAGCAAACTATGTTCATATACAATGACACAATAGCAGCAAAACAAGAGAAATGCAAGACATTTATTTTTCGTCAGCTTGAGGTTGCTGGAAAAGAAGTTTCGGAGGAAGAAGTAAGCGATATGCTTTATCAAGGAAAATGGGAAGTTTTCAATGAAAGTCTACTTACAGAGATCACTATCACTAAAGCACAACTCTCGGAGATTGAACAGAGACACAAGGAACTTGTTAATTTGGAAAATCAAGTCAAGGATTTAAGAGACCTTTTCATTCAGATCTCTCTCTTAGTAGAGGAACAAGGAGAAAGCATCAACAATATTGAAGTGATAATGAGCAGCACAAAGGAATATGTTAACACCACTAGAGAGAAATTTGGACTAGCTGTAAAATACAAGAAAAGAAACCCTTGTAGGGCACTGTGCTGTTGGTGCTGTCCACGCTGTAGCTCAAAATAAAGAAGCTATTACAGATTTTCCAACTTTAAGATGAAAATGCCCCATATTTCAGTGTCTCGTTTTCATCGATTCCACGTATTCATTCAAATACTTGTAACCACTACATAAGTCATAATTTCCCCCTTTGCATCTCTTAGCAGCTAGAATTACTAAAACTTGTTTAATGACATAAAACAAGTCTTTGCAAGCCTAATGAGCTTCTTAACAGTAGAAAGAGAGACCTGGCTTAAATAAATGTCAAACATTGTGTTCCCTAGTCGTTTCAAAACTTGGATAATCATAGTGCTTATTTAACTAAACTATACACAATATAAAAACCTTTAAACATACAAGGTAAAAATTGAAAATGAGATGAATAATGTTACGTTTCTGATCAGGTGAACAAGCTGATTTTTCATTTATGTGACTTCCAATGCTTTAGCAAGATAAATAATGAGCCAATCCTCTTAGCACATTTGAAAATATTTTGGTAGTTAGAAGTTTATGAACCAAGATGTCAAAGGTACTATATTAACATTAAACAAAACTGGAACCTGTACAAAATATGTGAAGTTCAGATAGGCAGCTAGTTCAATAATAAACAAATCCTAAGATAACTCAGCTAATTCTAAGATAACAATAAAGAATATAGTTGGTAACTGGCCTGAGGCTGCAAGGCAAAGCACCGCTTTCTTGAAACTTGTTTCTTTTCTAAGGAAAATGAATTTCAAATCGGGAGAATTAGCAGATAGACTCAAGAATAGGCAATAGTTTTCGTAAGCGTTTCTCCGTCACTTTATTTTGAAACAGGCATTGTACAATGAGCTACAGATAAAATCTGAACGTATACGGGGACAGAGTCTGAAACTTAAATTCCAGCTTGGAAAGTGTATATCAAATTACTACAATTACGAGATAACGTTTGTTCTGCACAGAGACTTTAAAAAGAGAGATGAGATCAAGATTGTCCAGGTGGCTACTTTAGGTTAGGTGCTCACCCTCTCTAATGAAGGGCACTTCAGGGAAGATTTGAACAAGGAGGGCATATTTCAGACAGTAGGAACAATAGTACAAACGCAGAGGAGGAGGTCAGTTTACTCTGTGCAAATGAAAAATGACCAGTACAGCTGGAGCCTTGTCTGGGGAGCGGGACAAACAGGAGTGCAGTAAGCCATAGAAAAAAGGTTCAAGTTTATACAAAGTAAAATTAATAAAAGTTCCTTAAACTGTTTTAAGATGACAAGTAACATTATACAATTATACTTAAGAAAGATAATTGTCTACTGGAAGGAAAAAGAATTGACTTGTGGGAGCTGGGGAAGAATCCAAGAACAGAAGAATGGAAAGAAAAGAAAATGGGAAAAACGTGTAGACTGCTGTAGTATTCAAACTGCTGACCGGAGCTTATACTAGAGTGATGATAGGGGCAGTGTGCCAGCAGCACCGACACAAGACATTAAGACAGCACTTGCAAGGTCTTATTCATTTTTTCAATAATTTGACAGGTGGCAAAGGTTGAGGAAGATTCTAATTTTACCAAGAGAAATAATGGCATACTAAGAAGTAACTTGTCTCAACTTAGAGAAACTACAAATTGAAAATCATGATTTGAATCAAGGAAGTCTTATTCTCCACTACTCATCTGTCAGTTTGGAAAGCAAACACCCATGAGATCAGAAAAGTGCCCCTTCCTCAAAGCAGAATACACCGTGATGACAGAGAAGCAGCACACCTGGCAGGCCCTTCACTTGTCAGTGTGGCACGACTCAAAGGCCGAGGAAGCACACGAACATAGTCATTAGCAGTCGGACCATGGATGGCATTAGGTAAGAACCTAGGAAGAATGGAAGTGGTCAAAAATGAAATAGAATACGTAAAGATCATTAGCTTAAGAATAGTGAACTAAACCTGACTGGTCTTGGCTATTTGAACTAGCCAATCATATGGCCTACTGCACTGGAAATAATAAATTGAATAGCAATGGTGTTGACTTATCATTCCCAAAGAACATTTCGATCTACCTGAAGTACAGCCCTGTAATTGATAGAATAATATCGTGTGACTATAAAGAAAACCAGTTAACATGACTGTTTTACAAATTTGCACACCAATCACCAATGCCAAGGATGTACAAAGTGAAGATTTTTACCAACTTGTACAGTCTGAAAATGTGCACTCTAGATGCATTCATAATTACTGGTGACTGGAATGCAATGCTGGAAATGAAGGATTAGTAGTTGGAAAATATGGCCTTGGCAATAGAAAGGACCATGGAGACAACTGGAATTTTGCAAGACCAACAAGCAACTCATTGGAAATATCTTTCCTAACAACATAAATGGCAACTATATACATAGATCTCACCAGATGGTGTACAGGGGAATAACACTAACTACATCTGTGAAAAGAGATGACAGATAAGCTCAATATCATCAGTGAGAACAAGGCCAGAAGACAATGGTGAACTAGACTATTAATTGTCCACATGCAAGTTCAAGCTAAAGCAGAGAAAAATGCAAACAAGTCCATGAACTAAAATATAACCTTGATTATATCCCAAATGAAATTGGATATCATCATAAGAAGTTATTTGATGCATTAATCACTACAGATTGTATTCATTCAAGGTGTCCCAGGGCATCATGAGCATCATACCTGGAAAAAGCAAAAGGCAGAAAAGAAAAGGCCAAAATTGATGTCAGACAAGACTCTGAGACTTGATCTCGAACCTGGAAATTCTAAAGGGAAAAGAAGAAAGTAAAAGAAGTAAACAAAAGATTTCTCTAGGAAGCTTCAGAAGACAAATAATTTTAAGGACATGTACGCAGAATTGAAGTTAAGAAAAAATGAGAAAGAAAATGTAACACTTCTAAAGATAAAAGAACTAAAAAGTGCATGCCTTGTGTTCCACTATTGAAAAACTCTATTGGTAGAATAGTGAATGAAGCAGGAAGCATTAAGTCAGAGGAATATGGAGTCACCATACCAAAACAATTGTTTGATGTTCAACGACTTTAGAAGGTAGAATATGATGAAGAACCAAAGTATCGAAGTAAGAAGTTCAGACAACTTTAATGGCATTACAGAAAAACAAGGCTCCAGGAACTGACAGGAACCAATGGAAACTAACAGATGCAACGCTGGGAAGCACTGGAAGACAGTGCCAAGAAATTTGGAAGACAGCTACCTAGGCAAACCAATTTAAAGAGATCCACACACGTGCCCAGTACAAAGAAAGGGGAGCAAACAGAATGTAAAAGTTTCAAATAACATCATTACTATTACACACAGCTAAAATTGTGCTGAAGCTAAGTCAAAGACAATTGCAGTGATACTGGCAGAGTGCTGCCAGAAATTCAAAGTGCATTCAGAAAAGGTCAAGGCCTAAGGATATCATTGCTGTCATAGAGGTCCGGTGGATCCTGCCTGCAAACATAGAATGCCAGAGAATGCTTGCTTGTTTTTTATAGACTATGCAATGGCATTTACTTGTGGCTCATAACTGCAAAAATAATTTCCTTAGGAACCATTCATGGTGAGTCTGGCTCCAATGAATTCTCTAATTCATTACAGATGTCTCAAATGTTCAACTTTTCCAAAATGCTATGCCATCCCATTAGCCCTGATACCAACCACCACTCCTCATTTCTCTCCTGACCCAAACCAAACCCCAAACCAAACTCTGCCATCGAGTCGATTCTGACTCGTCAAAACCCTATAAGACAAGACTCTTGTGGGTTTCTGAAACTAACTCTTTATTGGAGCAGAAAGTCTTATATCTCTTCCATGGAGTGGCTGGTGGTGCCCAGGGCAAAGTCTCTGGATAACCGGACTTCTTGCTCATGACCGAGGTTTTCACAATTCAGGAACCAATAAGGACGTGGCTCACGTGGTTGTACAGGTTGCCAAGTCCCAAATCCAGATTTCAGAATTCTGTCTGGAGGATCTTCTTCACTCACACCAAACGGGAGCTGTTGACTCACAAGGTCATGGAAACTGCTAGATCAGTTCAGGATGGCCTGCCAGCACAAATTCTCAAAGCCAGAGGGCAGGTGAAGGCAAGCCAGCTGCTCAGTCTTGGACTAGCAGTCTTCTAAGAAGGCAATTAGGGTCTCAGGGGAGCTCCTCACAAGTAAGGAAGATATGTCTCGTCCACATCCCCAGTGGTAGTCTGTTTTTGCCTTTTGTCTTTTTCCTTCAAAAGGTTAGGTAGAAGACACACTGATGACTTACTTCTGGCCTCTTAGGTGGGCCACGTCTGGTCTAAGCCAGTTCCATGACCCCAGCCTCCTGTTTTTTTCCAATTAAGCAAATAGCTGCCTGTGTGCTTATTAAGGGAGCAACTTAAAACCAGAAAGTAGTTCTTGTTTTAACATACACTATAAGCAAAAATGTAGAGACTAGGATTTATAATACATCATAAAATGGAAAACCATGGCTAGAAAAGCCACATAAAGTAACTATATAACAATAACAAATTATGACAACACTGCAAACATGCACAGGCTAAAACACTTAATTTTGCCCATGTGAATCTGTACGTAGACCAAGAGGCAACTATTAGAAAAGAACAAAGGCATACTGACTACAAGGTTTAAAATCTGGAATCTGTATAGTGAGTAAATTATCTGAGACGCTAGATTGTATAAAAAGAACTGTAGCATCAAGCTTGGAAGCTGTGAAAACGCAGGTGGCACACGCTTGCTTGCTGAAAATGAAAGGAGCTTGAACAAGTTCCCGATGAAGACCGACGATGACAGCGATGTTCAATATGGATTGTGGCTCAACATCAAACAAAAAGCCTCCAAAGGGAGGAATAAACAGCACCACGATAAAGAGATGCTGATGGTTTCAAAGATTTCATTTTACTTGGATTCCCAGTGAGTACTCACAAGAGCAGCAATGAGAAAATCAAGTAGCATACTATCCTGGGCAAATCTGCTGCAAAACATCTCATTAAAGTGTGCGAGGGCAAAGATGGCACTCTGAGCAGTAACTTGTGCCTGGCCCCAAGCCCATATTCTCTTGTCTTATCTACATGGGAGAGCTGGCTAAGAATCAGGAAAACTCAAGAAAAACAGATGCATTTGAATTATGAAAGCACTAAAGAATATTAAATATAACGTGGGATGCTAGATCAAGTACATCTGTCTTGGAAGAGTACAGTTAATACTTAGTAGTGAGAATGCGAGACTTAATCTCAAATACTTTAGACGTTATCAGGTAGGACCAAAGACTAGACAAAGTATGTTTAGAGCAAGAACTGAACTTGAGTGTGAGGCAATGCAGACCCACTTAGAGTTGCTGAAAGATAAATCACACACACACACACGACTAGCTTTTTAAATTTTGAAGCTAGCAGTTTGCCTTTGGATGCATCTAGGGTGTACCAGTTTGTGCCCATCAGAAGAGAAGACCCACTTTCTAGGACCTAAGATTCAAGGGAGGCATCAAGCAGCCTGGTGTATTTGCTAGGTAATCACTTGCCTTCAGTTACTGCCTTGAAGTTGCTGTCTTCCAAGAACCTCTGAGTGACCGTGAACCACTGGTCTATGAGCTAGAGGCTAACCATCCAGAGGCTCTACACTTACTCACATATATTAAGTATATAACACATGTCTGAATATATATGCTAACATGAAGAAATTTAAGAACTTTCTACTGTGTTGATAACTAAGCACTACAGTGGAATAACATGGTTCTCATGTTAGCATCCACCATTTAAAGATTAAAAAGAAAAGATTAATTTTCAACAGATGATAAACTCCCCAAACAAACTGGATAGTGACAATATGCATGTCTACTTCTTCTTCAGTTGTGATGTATTGTTTTATCAAGAGAAGCAAAATAAAATAAAACAAAAAACCCATTTGATTTTGATTCATAAAATCAACCTTATAGGACAGGGCAAACTGCTCCTTCGGGTTTTCAAGACTCAGTTATTTTCTTGTGTTTTTTTTAAATGAAAGCAGCCTCCCCTTTTGACAGCAGAGAGGTTGGTGGGTTTAATCCTATGATTTGAAATTAACATCTCAATGCTTAAAACATGCCTTGGAAATTTTGCTAATAATTGTTCCTCATAAAAACTGAAATTATTTCATATTTACCAATGTAATTATATCCATGTGGACTTGTGAAATTATATTTTGTCCATGACATTTTATATGAGCATATAGTGCTTTTTACAGAAAATGTAAATATAGAAAGATAAATGGAAAAATAATGTATCAAAATTTTCATTGGTACATTCCCAAACGAATTAGTACTCTATCTTAAACAACAAAAACAATATAATTAATGAACAAATTGTTGAACATGTCTGTATATTTATTTACATACTTAATAGACGTGATCGGTTTTATGTCACTATGGCTGAGCCAGGAGTCTCCCATGATTTGATATAATATAATCAACTCTATGATGGACTCTTCTATAAACTGCCAAACGGTTATGGGAAGCAAAGGGTGGAGAACTAATATAGTAACAACCTTAAAAGATTGCCAGGAAGATTCATGGGGTGTGTGGCCTACTCTTAATAAAAGTTGACCCTTGTAGGGAAGCTTTTTATTATTTTTTTTTTGGGGGGGGAGGGGATATCACTGCCCTCTGGTGGTCGTGGGAGCTACCCAGCCTTGCTCCCAGAGAGCTGCTGCTGAATTTAAACCGCCAAGCCAATGGGCCGCAGTCCTGCACTCAACCACTATGTCACCAGGGCTCAGGCCCTTAAGGAAACTTTTTCTTGCTATCCTGAATCCTGTATTTTTGTACCAATCTGCAGTTCTTGAGTTAACAACTCAACATATTGGCTGCCAACCCTGGGAGCCAGCAGGGCTTACTGGCCTTGTATTCATAAGTCTCTGCCAGCCACAAGTCCAATCTGCTTACATCCACCAGGCTGGTTTCCCTTTTTCTTCTTCCTGGTTCCTGGTCCATTGGCACCAGCAGTTGTTCGGCTCAGGAAGAGTCTCCAGTTGAACTCTGACTATTGAACTTGAGCCAGACTAGACTTGCCCAATCCTACTATAGTGTAAGCCCTTTAACTTGATATAAACTTCTCTCTTTAGATACCTTTATAAGTATCACTGGTTTTGATTCTATGGAGAAACCAGCCTAACACAATAGGTGTTAAAAGTGGTCACATTAAAAAAAAAATTACTACTTGTGAGAAAAATAGTCATACAAATTGGAGTCATAATATTGAGAATGTATTTGATCTGAAAGTATGATAAATATAAGTGTACTAATAGAAATATCACCACTACTGCTGTTGCTAGTAATAATAAAAATTACTATGTACACTTAGGGTCATATTCTCACCCACTGAATAATGTCATCCCTTCTGCGCATTGAGCTGTTTGAATTTATATGAGGCACTGCACCAAGAGCTGTCCTAATTCATCTTCACCAAGGCAAAGCTTCACCATGATGACTGTATAAGGCAGAGGAGCACTGCCCTTGCAGGTTTCTGAGACTGTAAGTCTTTACAAGAGTGGAAGGCTCGTCTTTCTCTTTCAGAGCGGCTGGTGGTTTCAAACTTCTGACTTTGCAGGTAATACATAGGGTTGATATGAGTTAGTTAACACAAAGTGAGTTAGTTAACACAAAGTGCACCTTCAGAAATAACAATTACACAATCACATTCAAAATCACTGTGAATAAACACTAATAAAATACTGTAAGAGATGCTTCAAATAAAATATTTGGATTCTCATGAAAGTACAGGTAGGCATTGGAACCTCAGAAAGAGCAACCTCAGAAAACTTACATTCTTTCTCCTACATTAGTAGTTCTCCAGTTTTCTGTGTACCAGAATGATCTAAAGAAGCAATGAAAATAACAAGTATCGTTGGCCCCACTTCAGCAATTTAAATAGTCTAGGCTGATAATGATGCAGTGGTCCAAGTACAGCATCTTAGTGCTTAACAACATTGTTTGTCTTTGTTTCTTTGCTTTTGAATGGAATGGGTCCAGAAGAAGGGAACACCCGCCATTTCCGTGTGTCACAATTGTCAAAAAGTCAACCAGCTGAGAAATTGTATTGTAAATTACATAGGGTCACTATGCGTCAGAATTCACAAGGTGGCATCGAGACTTAAAGCACCTATGTGTCTGAATCCCATTAAGAAACAAAAGGATTGATCCCTCAGAAAGGAGTTTTGAAGATGAGTCAAGAGTAGAACTCAATAAGGTCAATTAAGTTGAAAGCTTGATAAGATTCCAGTGAAAAGAGGGAAACTTATATTAATTAATACACTCTATTAATACAACGAATAGGAGTTTCAAAGACTGAAAACAGTACATTATAGGCTTCATCATTATATCTAAGGTTCACGTAATTAAGTAAAATAGGTAGTCCAAACTTACAGAGCTCCAACGATTCAACAAAGAGCCAGAGTCTCCTATTTCGTAACTATCTTAGCATATTGCACAACCTAGTTAACTTTCTCTGATTCTCATGGTAATGGGGATTACTCAGAGAGTTTTGCAGCCTTTTCTAACACCATGAAGAAGAAAGCTCAGTCAAATAAGCAGGAGGGGTTGGAGGGAAAAATCACATATTAAAGTATATGAAGATACATATATCACCATATACATATTTATGCATGATTGTTGTTTCTTCTCTTGTGCAAATTCAATTAAACCACTTTGGTCATGGAACCCTTTAGGAATTCGATGAGGACCTGATTCATTCTAAGTGAATTTGCACATGCACTCAGAATTGTGTGCAAGAATCGGGAGGGTGCTGGCAAGCCACCTTCTTTGATAGGACCCGCTGGAATCTCATCCCCAAGATGTAGAGGGTTGTTCAATCTCCAATCTCCACTGTCTCATTTCTCCATTAGCTCTCACATTGGCCACTACATTCTCTTTCTCTTCAGGGTACAGTAATTTTGCTATAGCAGCTCACAGACTACGCTTAAGGTTATCTGCCATCTTAGAGTCAAAAGATATACTGCCGGAGTATATCAGGAAGGGGTGCAGGGGAAAACCTGTGAGAGTTTCGGAAGCTGAATTTGTTGTTTTAAGGCAGGTCTCTCTTGCCAACCAGAAGAGCTCAGCTGAAAAGCGTGTCTGTGTTACAGGACATTTTTTTCTATCAATCCATATCCCCGTTATTAGTTACCAGCTGGGTTCCCTAGTTGGACTGGTGCTCAACAAATACTCAGAAGTCAATATACCTTCATTATTAGAAAAAAAAACTCCCTAAAGTGAGTTTTGCTTGTTTTGTTTGCCAAAAACCAGGGCAAAGGACAAATGAAGAAATTCACTAAATCGCACCATCTATATTACATAGACCTTGGTTCAAGAAACTGCCTCGCTGGGATAGCTATAAGCAGGACGAAGATTGAATCCGGAATGCAGCGCCTTCAAATCTGCCTGAGCAGCATTAGAATCGTGCCCGATATTGGGCTGGTGGCCAAACAAGAGCTTGTCCAGGATCTGCATGTCTGGCTCCCCACACTCAATGATCAATCTCGCAGGAGCAATTTATAATTCAACTTGTGACTAACAGCAAGATACAAATTCCTCAGGTTTATTTCCTACCATTGATAGATTTAATCTTCTCAGATACGTTGTTCTGTTTGCTCACTCCCGCGCGTGGAGCAGGGGTTAACTAGGCTTGGCAGCTCCAACACCACCAAGATGAGGTTCAGACAAGGAATGGACAAAGTGAGAAACTATGACTATATCTTGCAGATGGGAGTGAGTAGGTGTCTATGAGTAGGAAAACGCAGCTGTGTAACAAGAAGTCAGATACCTACTTCATAATCCAAACTCCCTTCCCTTAGTTCTCCATAGCTCACAAGCTCAAGCAATGAGCTTAGTGCGGCACTACGACAAGTTCTTGCCATTTACTGTCCAGAAGATTTTTAAATGCCATCAGGAAACCAGAGGTAGGTCAATCCTTTACTCATTCCAGTTTCACTTGCATTATCTACTGCAAATATATACTTTAAAATTATAAATATGGAAGAGCAGTTGTCCCTGGTGTCCACAGTTGCTGCCAATACTGGTTCTTGTTAAGAATCCGGCTGATTGTCACCTGTGGGTG